>JAKOOJ010000015.1:1958440-2003440 GCA_022577455.1 Arizona elegans | reverse complement strand
CTCCTGCGTGAGCACGTGGTTGGACTAGATGACCTGCAAGGTCCTTTCCAACTCTGTTACTTCTATGGAGATTCTCGGCCATTCAGATCATGGTTGTCCCAAAGGTGCTTTTTCAAAAGGAAGCCGTACTGCTGTCATTTTTCGTTGAAGACATTTCGCTTCTCATCCAAGAAGCTTCTCCGGTTCTGCTTGGGTGAGAAGCAAAATGTCTTCAAGGAAAAACAAAGACAGTTCAGTTGCCTTCTGAAAAAGCACCTTTGGTCAACGGAAGGTGCAACTGAAGAGCAACAGGAAGCAGAGATTTCATTTTGCTCTTATCATCTTGTCAGAAACAGGATGACATGATCATGAGTCAGAGAGAAATGTGCCTTAGTCGTAGCTCTTAATGTGAAACTAACATGGGCTGTATTGCATTGCGATCCACTGCATTATACATCTAGGTATTATTCCCAAGCTCGCTCGATGCTTCATTCAATCCCTTTTAATTTTAGCATTCAGCCATTTTCCCATCTTACATTAGCTGCATCTCCGATGCCGTGGTGTCTCTAAATAAAAGCTAAATAGTGGCAGTCCGTGAGGAAGGACGATTAAATGAAATGAACGTTGAGTCAGTTCTGATTCTAATCACACCCCGCCTGGTCTCTCTTTGTATTCTGTTTACATTGTTGTCATATTGCTTTAATCCAACAAGCTAGCCCAGTAAAGAGAAAGAACCAAACTCAAACACCAGCTGGAGAATTAGAAGTGGGGTCTGCTCGGAATTGGCAATGGCTGCAAACAAACAGAGACACAGAGGGAGAGAGAGAAATCAGAGACATCAGAAGCTGGAAATCACGCAAAATAACTGTAGTGAAATGCGGGCATCCTGGCCAAATAAATTGCAACATGCTTGATGGTTTTACATTACACGAACTCCGAGGAAGTTTGTTCCAGGAGATCTCAAAAATGCATCCTCCCTAACCTGCAGCTTCTGTTATAAGCGATCAGACAGCGCCATCTGGTGAGCAATGCATGTGTTGCAAGGATGATTGCGATTGTGACAATTACGCTGGGCTTGTCAACCGGAAAGCTCACAGTCCGGGTTCGAGACCCGAGCGCTGTGTGACGGGGTGAGCTCCCGTTCTTGCTCCAGCTTCTACCCACCTAGCAGTTTGAAAGCATGCAAATGCAAGTAGATAAATAGGTATCACTTCGGTGGGAAGGTAACAGTGTTCTGGGCGCCTTGGCCTATAGCCATGCTGGTCACAGGACCGCAAATGTGTCTTTGGACAACACTTGGCTAAGAAACAAAGATGAGCATCACTCCCTAGAGTTGGACATGACTGAACCGGGGAAACCTTTACCTTTAGAGCTTAAGATGCTGCGCTCAGCTTCTACAGGTTTTAAGAGTTTGCTCGCTCCTTTCTTATCCTACAGAAGCTTGGCTGCCAACGACATACCAAAGGGTCATCTCTAAGGAGGGGCAGTGAAGGTGTGGGTTCCCATCACTTGGAAAGCCCTATTGTTTCGTCTCTCTCCTTTAAGCTTTTAACCAATGTCCAGGTTGGACACTGGGGTTCGTGGGGTGCTTTTGTGGGGTCAGGTGAGGACTTGCGCAATGGCTGTATCACTTAGCAATAGCATTTAGACTTATATACTGCTTCACAGTGCTTTACAGCGCTCTCTAAGTGGTTTACAGAGTCAGCCTATTGCCCCAGTGGTGAAATCCTGCCGGTTCTATCCAGCTTGTGTGAACTAGTAGCGGCGGCAGCGTGTGATTCGACGAACCGGTAGTGGAGGAAGCATGAGGCTCCACCCACCCACCCGGATGTTGTTACTTCCTGGTTTTTAATCCTCTGCGCATGCGCGAAGCCTTCTGTTCATGCGCAGAGAGTAAAAAATCATACGTGACAATGCCGCACGCACTTCCGAACCGGTAGGGAAGGTAAGTAGATTTCACCCCTGTACTGTCCCCAACAATCTGGGTTCTTCATTTTACCCACCTTGGATGGATTGGAGACTGAGTCAACCTTGAGCTGGGATGGTGAAGGGTGAAACCATTGGCCATGGATGTAATTTGGTTCCATTCCATTCCATTCCTCTAGTTGAGGGTAGCCACATGGAAACTGGCTTAGATCCAGATTCTGGTCTCAGAACTACCTCATCTGAAGGCAACTTTTAGACATGATCCATTCCCCACCTCATTTGGCATCAAAACTCAAAGGTCTTTGGTACCAGAAGAAGAGGAGGAGGAGGAGGAGGAGGAGGTGGAGGAGGAGGAGGAGGAGGAGGAGGAGAAAAAGAAGAAGAAGAAGAAGAAGAAGAAGAAGAAGAAGAAGAAGAAGAAGAAGAAGAAGAAGAAGAAGAAGAAGAAGAAGAAGAAGAAGAAGAGGAAGAAATAATAGTAGTTATCCATTCAGCCAAGAAGAAGGGTAAGGGGAAGGAGAAAAGAAGGAGGAGGAGGAGGAGACATACACACATAGCTCACAATGAGCTAAAATCTTGTAAGTGCTCAAAAAAAAAAAAAACCTAATTATCTGACACAATAAGATGGAGCAGACCTTGGAGCTGAAAGCAAGGTCAGCCAATATCTAGATGCACACGGCCATGTCCTTGTTTCTTAGCTGCATGTGCAATCACTTGCGAGATAAGGAATTCAGCTGGGGTCATCTTGTCCCTTTCTTCATGTGACCAAACGATCTGTAGTCAATCTTTTCCATCTCATGGCTTCTTGCCATGCCCAGATGACTAAGGAAACTTCTCCCCCCACTCCCGCCACTTTGAAAAGAATTTTTGCCCTTCAGTTGCAAGTCAATGCAAATGTAAGCATTTTTGTTGAATGGGTTGCCTGTAATCAATTGAGACTTTTTAAAAAGTTGGCACCAGTGGCTAAGACGCCGAGCTTGTCGATCGAAAGGTCGGCAGTTCAGCGGTTCGAATCCCTAGTGCTGCTGCGTAATGGGGTGAGCTCCCGTTCCTTGTCCCAGCTTCTGCCAACCTAGCAGTTTGAAAGCACGTAAAAAAATGCAAGTAGAAAAACAGGGACCACCTTTGGTGGGAAGGTAACAGCGTTCCGTGAGCCTTTGGCGTTGAGTCATGCCGGCTACATGACCACGGAGACGTCTTCGGGCAGCGCTGGCTCTTCGGCTTTGAAACGGAGATGAGCACTGCCCCCTAGAGTCAGGAATGACTAGCACACATGTGCGAGGGGAACCTTTACCTTTTACCCCGTGGAAAAAAAAAAATTCTGGAAAGAGGGTGTTAGCAAGATTAGAAAATCTGTGTCGTTGTTTCGACAGCTCCTTTTTTCTTTCTCTTAAATCATACTTTTTTTTTTCAAAGAAAAAAAAAAAAAGCAAGCGGTTAAAACAGATCTTCCTAAAGTGTTTGTCTTTGTTTTTAAATGGCACGACATCGTTTCTCTACAAGGTGACAAGTTCCTTGTTATTATGATGAGAACACATGAAATCCTAAGAAATTAAACTTTTTTTCTTTCTTTTGTTTTGGTTTTCCTTTTCAAGGGGAAACCAGATATTTTAATCTTGTCATAAATGTAAACATTAATTTTTGCAAACATTGTTGGGGTTCTAACTTAGGAGTTTTGCGACTGGATGAACTTGGAACAATTTTTGTCTTCCTGATACTGATAGAAGAGAATACCGTAGTGGCCAAAATTGTGGAAACCTTTTGGGGAAAGTGTATTTTTGAGGATTGATGGCTAATAACGCCACTTTATATATATATATATAGAGAGAGAGTTTCAAGATAATCCTATTCCACTGCTGGAATGGCCTGGGAATAGCCCAGACCTTAACCCAATTGAAAATCTATGGAGCCGACTAAAGAAACTTGTTAATCAGAAGCGACCCAGCAATAAAACCCAGTTAATAGAAGCCATCCTTCAATCTTGGTTTCACATTATAACAGCTGCAGAACTAAAAGACTTGGTTCACTCCATGAGAAGACATTGTAAGGCAGTAATTCATGCTAAAGGTTACCCAACAAAGTATTAACTGACATGGCGATAATTTTTGTATATCTCATTTTTTTCTATGGTGATCATTTTTGTATATCTCTTATTTTTCTACGTGTTTCACTTTTCTTATTTGTACTGTAATTGTTATTCTAATAACAAATCCTTTATAAAAGTTATAGCATTACATTCTTGATTAAATTATCTTTCCATTAAGATCTAATTTTGGCTTAACTTTTTTAAATGTTTTAAATTGGTTTGTTATTGTTTTTAAATTATGGGGCCAAATTTATATATATATATCCTTTTAATACTATTTTAATGTTTGTAACTTATGTTTTTATTTGGCTGTACACCGCCCTGAGTCCTCAGGGAGAAGGGCGGTATATAAATTGGATATAAAATAAAATAAAAAAATAAATAATTTTATGGTACTACTCCCCAAAAAAAAAAAAAAAAAGTGTTGTTATTAGCTAGTTTTAAAAAATATACACTTTTCCCAAAAGGTTTCCACAACTTTGGCCACTACTGTATATTGTAGCTCAGGGTTAAACTGTGAGGTCCTTGATGGTCTCTGAGCTTGGAGGCCTCCTTCTCCCAATTTTTTTAAAAAATAATTATGCTATTCCAATCAAGTCTATAACATGAATGTGATAACTGAGTTGTTCTTTTAAGCATCTAACAGAATAACAGAGTCGGAAGGAACCTTGGAAATCTTCTAGTGCAACCTAGGTGCGAACTGTCTGAATCCCACCATTGCTATTGTGGAGGATTTTAGATCAGTAAATTGGTTTTTAAGAAAATAAAAGCCACTGGGCCACCGTTATCATTATCATCAGCAGTGGATCTCGTATTATATTACTACCGGTTCGCTGCAGGTGCGCACTCTTGCTTGCTTCGTGCACGCGCGTGCCTGGTTCACACGAGCGCCTGCCTCCCACTCATGCACTCAGCCTTCCCTCTATGCGCTTTGCTCTTGCACGCACTTTCCGCGCATGCGCCCGGCTTAAAAAACGTGCCTAAATAGGATGGCATAGAGCCGAGGCGGGTGGGTGGGCCCACTCGTGATTTCCACTACCAGTTTGGGCGAACCGGTTCGAACCGGCTGAATACCAGCTCTGATTATCATGTATGATCTGGAGTTTACGGATTTAAGAAATGCCAGGTTTGAATTGTACTGTTACTACTCTCTGGTTTATTTTGAGGTACAGAAAATTACTTTATCTCAACAATTGCAGGGTCTTCCCTTACATATCGAAAATCCGTCAAAAGTTGGTCATTGTGTGTGTGAGGAGTAGGGTTGGGTTTTTTCCCCCCACATTCTTTTCCCCTGCAAACCACTCTTGAAATTACATCACAACTTTTTCCTCACAATTTGATCTTGGGAATGGCAAGAAAAATCTGTGCTTTACATCCAGTCATAGGAAATTTCATGAGCCTTCAGTTCTGATGGTCTCAGGAGTCCAGAGAGGAGGGTTGTCATCCGTAGTGAAATTCATTTTTTTTTTACTACCGGTTCTGTGGGCGTGGCTTGGTGGGTGTGATGTGGCCTTGTGGGCATGGCTTGATGGGCGTGGCAGGGGAAGAATACTGCAAAATCTCCATTCCCTCCCCACTCCAGGGAAAGGATATTGCAAAATCCCCATTCCCTCCCCACTCCTGGGGGAAGGATATTGCAAAACCTCCATTCCCACCCCACTCTGGGGCCAGCCAGAGATGGTATTTGCCGGTTCTCCAGAACTACTCAAAATTTCCGCTACTGGTTCTCCAGAACCTGTCAGAACCTGCTGGATTTCACTCCTGGTTACCACCCAAAAAATAAGTCCAGGTCAAAGAGTCTTCTAGTGGTTCTCCATCCATCGGTGAACCTGTCTTGCTGTGATGATCAGATGTCAAAATCATCCGCATTTCATCAACCCTTTTCATTCTCCACAATGCCCAATCGTGTCTCAAGATCGGCGGCATTGTGGAAAAAAATCAAAGGGTGCTGAAATCCAGTCTTCCTAGAGCTGCTAAGATAAGCCAGGAACAATTTTTTCCAGCAATGAGGGAAAGTTCAAAGTTCAGGAAGCGAACTGGCCATCTGCCTGTTTCTTCATGCCAAGTAGAAAGTATGCCGGCGCTCGTATTATATAGCACATCGGCCATACCCGACACAGATGGGATTATCTTCAGGTAGACATCTTGCTCTCTTTAAAAAGAAGAAGAAGAATGAAATAAAAGCACATGATGTCCCCAGCACTGCACCTCTGAACTGAGATGTCCACCACCATAGATGATGGAAGCTGTCCAGAGCCCATCTTTGGAATTTAAGAAATTGTTATTCCCATACTTTGGTTTCCCATTAAAGCAGCCCTGTCACTTCTTCTGAAATGAAAGAAGCATGAAAAGTCTTTCTGTTGAAGGATATAAACTCTCCCCTTTGGTTAGGGTTGCTTGGAGGAGCTGTGATTGGCTAGGTACTCACACCTGAAGACGTTCATCATGGAAGTTTCACAACTACCACACAGGCACCAGCTCTTCCGACATTGACCGGGACTTCCTATAAAACAGAGGAGGCCTGGCTTAGATCCTTGTCTTTTAGCAAAATTTTTATTTTATTTTATTTATGTATTTATTTGCATACTTGCAAACTGACCCAGCACCCCAAACACGACAAACCCTCTGTAGTTGAAGCAATGATTCCTTTATTAGGAGTGCCAGCAGCCCTGATGAAAAGTTTCTCTTTCACCTCAGGCTATCAAGTCCATCCAGCAGGGAGATGAATAGTTGTCTGCCACATCTATTCATCTCCGCCCCCTGCATTTTATCCCCAGAGCTAGGGTGGGGCTTCGCTAGCAGCGATGGCTCTTCCGTTCCAAGGACCAGCCTGTAGATTTCCACTGTTCTCCTCTCCTCTGCCTTCTGCGCATCTGCACATCAGGTACTGGACCCAGCTGTTCCTCCTCTTCCTCATCAGCCACCTCCAGACCTGGGGACTGTTTACTCTCCATATGAGGGCTGATGGACAGCCCAGGCTCCACCACTGTCTCTATCTCTGACCGCTCCATTCCCTCTTCCCCCTTGGAGCTCTCAGGTTGCCTTGATGCTAACCCTGACTCTCACACCTCTTCCTCATCTGATTTGGCTGCTGGAGGGGTGGCCGCTGACAGGCAACAATACAAACTGCTAAATGGATAGGAGTTGAAGCAAGGAATGAGAGCACAGCCCATCGCTCAGGTCTCAAACCCAGGCTGTCGGCTTTAATCACTGAGCCACCGGGCCCACCGTGACAGGGATACAACCAAGCAACCGGAGCAGAGATGCAGTCACTAAGAAATTACCTCTGTCCATTCATTGTTCTGTGCATCGTAAGATTCTACTGTGTTCAAATAGGTGTGTCCATCGTAGCCCCCAACTGCGTACAATCTATCTCCGAGCGTACAAATCCCAACAGCATCGCGAGGAACAGTCAAAGGTGCAACAGTGGTCCAGGTGTCAGTTTTGGGATCATACCTAAAACATTGTAAGACAACATGAGCAGATGCTACTGGTAAAAGCCGCTTCAATGAGAAGGACAATATCTTTGTTTTTATGGCTGTTACTAAAGTAAGATATCCATCCCCTTCTTGTATTTTACCGTAAACAAGGAGTCAGCAACCTGCAGCTCTGGAGCCGCATGTGGCTCTTTCACCCCTCTGCTGCGGCTCCCTGTCTCTCAAAATATGCATCACAACCGCCAATGTGCGACACCCACCAGCATGCGATTTATTGAGCTTTTCAACCCCTGGTAGGCCAACCATAAATCCAAGAAAAGAAAAGTTTCAGAAGAAAACAGAACATTTAATTCAACTACACATTCTAGTTTTGTGGCCACTCAAGAAATAGGCACGGGAAGGGTTTTGTGGCTCCCGGTGTTTTCTTTTCTGTGGGAAACGGGTCCAAATGGCTCTTTGAGTGTTTAAGGTTGCAGATTCCTGCTGTAGACATAAGCTATGAAGGTTTTTCAAAGTATCTCAGATACATTAGCTCATCGTTCATGGCCGTAACTTTCCTATTGGCATCATTTTGATAGTCACAGAAGGGAGATCGATGAAAACAAGAGCATTGTATCAAACAATCGTGACAGAAGTACTCCTCTGTTAAGTTTCTTTTCCTTTTTTGTCTTTTTTTTTTTTTATTTGATTTATATGCACCCTTCTCCGGAGACTCAGGGCGGCTTACAGTGCATTAAGCAATAGCCTTCATACTTTTGTATATTTTTATACAAAGTCAGCTTACTGCCCCCACAAACTGGGTCCTCAATTTACCTACCTTAGAAAGGATGGAAGGCTGAGTCAACCTTGAGCCTGGCAAGATTCGAACTTACTTTAATTGCAGACAGCTGCTGTTAAATTACAGTGCTTAGTCTGTTGAGCTATCCAGGCTCTTTTAATGACCCCATAATCCCTTGCATCACGGTGGAGTCGGGGCAACTGAATGGAGCTGAGTATTTACCAGCCAGATGCCCTTCCTGTCACCAATGCAGAGTTTTGTTCAGCAGATATATTCTCATTGTGCCCAGAGAGAGAGAAATATTTGCCGCTACCTAGGATCGAACTGATTGTGAGGTGAGAGTTCCACCTCTAGGCCACTGCACCACTCAAGTGCTCTTCTGTTAAATGGGAGATAATAATATTTATTTTATTGATTACATTTATCCACCACCCATCTCACAGTCATGAGACTGAACTAAAGATAGTTTAGAAATGGGCTGTATGGAGAGAGAAAAAAGGTTTATTTTGTCATTAGAGTGTTTTAAAATCACAAAAGTATAAATCGGGTTAGCCGGTACACAGAAAATCCTCAATTTATAATCACAAAATTTCAGTTGATAAGGTCAGGTTATGTAATTAACATGGATAGAAACCTTCCAGGATTGTAGATTCAAGTGAGAAATGTTTAAAAAAAAAAATAGAATAAAGCAATGGCAAACTACTTCAGTACTTTCATCAGAAACCCAAATAAAAATTGTAGGATACAGATAGTCCTTAATTTACAACAGTTCATTTAGTGACCATTCAAAGTCACAAACAGCATTGGAAAATGTGACTTATGACACATTTTTCACAGTTTGCGGCCTCCCCATGATCACGTGATCAGAAATTCAGACGCTTGGCAACGGGTTCCTACTTACGACCGTTACTGTGATCTCCTTTTTGTGACCTTCTGACCAGCAACGTCGATGGGGGAAGCCAGATTCACTTAACAACCGGATTACTAACTTATCAGCTGCCGTGATTCACTTAACAGCTGTGGTAAGAAAGGTCGTAAAAGGGAGGCAAAACTTGCTTAACACACGTCTCACTTAACGACAGGAATTTGGGGCTCAATTGTAAGCCGCCCTGAGTCTCCGGAGAAGGGTGGCATATAAATTAAAGCAAAATAATAATAATAATAATAATAATAATAATAATAATAATAATTGTGATCGTAAGTCCAGGACTACTTGTACTTCTTTTTAATAATAAGAGGAGGAAAAAAATAGAATATCCAATTATTTCTTTTTTAACCACTAGAGGGCTTTTTAGACTAATAGCTTAGTCGTAATCTAGAATGTTGCTAGTTATATTCTGTGAAGTGAAATGCTAAAAACTGGGTAGAAATATAAAACGTCCCTTTGGCTGCTTCTACTTGAAAGATGTCTGATAAATGCCCAGGACTGTGCAAAAATCTCTTAGTGAATTGCTCTAACTCATAATCGCATTTAGCGATATGGACTAGCTTAGCAATGACTCGCTCACGTCACCCCAGTGGTGGGTTTCCAATAGTCTTACCCCCAGTTCTCGCCGCGCACACATGCTCACTTCGCTCGTGCGTGCCTTCCGCACATGTACCTGGCCTTCTACGCATGCACTTTGCTCGTGTGCGCACCTTCAATGCATGTGCCCAGCCTCGAAAACGTGGCTAAAGAGGACAGCAATAAGTCCAATTCGCTGCTACAGGTTCGCCTGAACCGATCTGAACTGGCTGAATATCACCTCTGCGTCACCCGTTAATTTAACATGTTTGCATATTTTAATCATTCCAGTAGTGAAATCTAATTTTTTTTACTACCGGTTCTGTGGGCGTGGCTTGGTGGGTGTGGTGTGGCCTGGTGAGCGTGGCCTAATGGGTGTGGCAGGGAAAGGATACTGCAAAATCCTCATTCCCTCCCCACTCCAGGGGAAGGATACTGCAAAATCTCCATTCCCTCCCCACTTCAGGGGAAGGATACTGCAAAATCCCCATTCCCTCCCCACTCTAGGGGAAGGATACTGCAAAATCTCCATTCCCTCCCCACTTCAGGGGAAGGATACTGCAAAATCTCCATTCCCTCCCCACTCCAGGGGAAGGATACTGCAAAATCCCCATTCCCTCCTCACTCCTGGGGGAAGGATATGGCAAAATCTCCATTCCCACCCCACTCTGGGGCCAGCCAGTGGTGGTATTTGCCGGTTCTCCAAACTACTCAAAATTTCTGCTGCCGGTTCTCCAGAACCTGTCAGAACCTGCTGGATTTCACCCCTGAATCATTCCCAATTTAGAAATCTTTCTGAACTCTTGAAAGGAGTATGAGAACTTAGTATAGCAAAGCCACTATTTAAAGTTAGCTAAAAAGACTTTTGAGGTATAGGAGATAGAAGAGAACTATTCGTTTCATATCAAAGACCATTGGCTTCGTTTTAGGGAAAGATACATAAATTAGGATTGTTTTTCTCATTTTCTATTCTCTTGAATGTTGCCCAGATGGATCGTGGCTTCATTAAACTGTAGATTTATTTAGAAGTTTAATAAGACCAGTATTGGTTGAGATCTAACAGATACATAGCCCACGTAGCCCAATCCCAATTCCCACACCTATATTTTTCTACCTTTAGCTCATACCTTTCTACACAATCAGAAAGCCGAGAACAGTGATTTGAAGCAGGGGCATCGTGGCCTCCCACAGCATAGAGAAACCCGTTGTAGGTTGCCACACCGACTCCTCCGCGTCTTTTGGACATTGGGTTGCAGATGCTCCATTTGTTCGTGTGGGGATCGAAGCACTCCATGGATTTCAAGCAGGAGCTTCCATCACGCCCTCCAACTGCATACAACCTATGGTAATAAATCGCACAAGGACAACACAGATAGAGTTAACTGTAGGAAAAGAGAAGGCAGAATTGGAGGCAGAATTAAATGAGTCATCAGCCTGGAATCCTTACATTTCCACAAATGGTCTAAATTCAACCCCTCTTGAAATCCATTGACTCCTATATGGAACAATTTAATGTTGAACTTTTTAGCTGACTATATTCTTACGTATAGGGTTGTGTATAGGTATACATCTTTGGAACTGGAACTTAACATATGGTTAAGGTGATACTTTGCACCTGGCATTAGCTGTACTAAAGACTACAATAGACTTTCTTTTGATCTGGGATAGTCTAGAGTTTCTGCTAGATATTAGACAGGACTCTACCTCAGCCTGCCCAGAAATGCCAACATTGAATTTGCCAAATTTTGTATGTCAAAAGGTCTAATGCTACTGAACCATAGTACTATAAAGGTAAAGTACATATATTGCACGTATGTGCTAGTCGTTCCCGACTCTAGGGGGCAATGCTCATCTCCGTTTCAAAGCCGAAGAGCCAACGCTGTCCAAAGACATCTCCGTGGTCATGTGGCCGGCATGACTCAATGCCAAAGGGGCACGGAACGCTGTTACCTTCCCACCAAAGGTGGTCCCTATTTTTCTACTTGCATTTTTTACATGCTTTCGAACTGCTAGGTTAGCTGAAGCTGGGACAAGTAACGGGAGCTCACCCCGTTACGCAGCGCTAGGGATTCAAACTGTTGAACTGCCTTTGGTGGGAAGGTAATGGATTTCAAGAGATGAGTACCACCCCCTAGAGTCGGGAACATATGTGCGAGGGAAACCTTTACCTTTACCTTACCCAGTTCCTGCAACCGTTCTTCATATGTTTTATGAAGAGAACCCTAGAAAGAGTACAGAAGAAATCTAAACATCTCTTTGGCCAGTAAGAATTTGCTCCATTTCACCTTGAGGAGTGTTTCATCAGAATAATAAACCCAATGAGGAAAAGATGTCTTAGTAGAGGGACTGCTTAAAGGGATATTAAACATAAGAACACCCTACGCATTGGTGTTTAAAGAGAAAACTTGTCACACATACTTGCTATTCAAAGCTGCAACTCCCACAGTACTCCTTGGAGTTGACATGCTTGCCACGTAATTCCACTGCCGAGCCTGGGGATCCCATCGTTCAACTGTGTTTAGATAACTCCATCCATCATGGCCCCCAACAGCATACATGGGTCCTTCAAGCATTGCCACCCCTTAGGATGAAACGTGCACGACAATAGATCAATAGATAATATTGGGTTTAGAAAAGCAGTGGGCATTTGTTTCATATCTTTACAGCCTTCATTGCCAACCAAGAAGTCTACAATACTGAACGACCTGCGTCTACAAGCACCTTAACTATTAGCCAGTTCCAAGGTCAAAATCTTAAATTATTCTTAATTATTTGTCTGGCCAGTCACCAATGCCAGATGTAGTTCTCACGTGGTCTGTTAAAAAACAAGAAGAAATTTGACCATCCACTCAAAAGAAGGAGTCGATAGCATGAGGTGGTAGGGATAAGAAACACAAGGAGGGGGTGAATCGCCTTTTTATAAGGAGGGTAACTCTTGGAGCACTTCACTTATGAAATTATTTGGGTGATAGCTTCCTGACTTTCTTCCGTAAATATTAGGAATTCTTGTTGGGTTCTGGTTTTTCTCGTAAGCTTATCTCAATACATTCAGGCCTGCTTGAATAGCTGAAGCTTATACCAGATCAGAAGTCAGAATCTTAACCTTGATTGCTGTCCGTTTGTTTGTCTGTCTCTGTCTTTGTCTCTCTGTGTGTGTCTCTCTCTCTGTGTCTCTTTGTCTCTGTCTCTCTGTGTGTGTGTGTGTCTTTGTTTCTCTGTCTGTCTCTGTCTCTCTCTGTGTGTCTCTTTGTCTCTGTCTCTCTGTCTCTCTCTGTGTGTCTCTTTGTCTCTGTCTCTCTGTCTCTCTGTGTGTGTCTCTTTGTCTCTGTCTCTCTCTCTGTGTGTGTGTCTTTGTTTCTCTATCTGTCTGTCTCTGTCTCTCTCTGTGTGTCTCTTTGTCTCTGTCTCTCTGTCTCTCTCTGTGTGTCTCTTTGTCTCTGTCTCTCTGTCTCTCTCTGTGTGTCTCTTTGTCTCTGTCTCTCTGTCTCTCTCTGTGTGTCTCTTTGTCTCTGTCTCTCTCTGTGTGTGTGTCTTTGTTTCTCTATCTGTCTGTCTCTGTCTCTCTCTGTGTGTCTCTGTCTCTGTCTCTCTGTCTCTCTCTGTGTGTATGAGAGAGAGAGAGAGTTTGTGTGTGTCTCTCTGTGTCTCTTTGTCTCTGTCTCTCTGTCTCTGTCTCTGTCTCTCTTTGTCTCTGTCTCTCTGTCTCTCTGTCTCTGTCTCTGTCACTGTCTCTCTCTGTCTCTCCCTCTGTGTGTGTGTGTGTGTGTGTCTCTCTTTATGTGTCTCTTTGTCTCTCTCTCTCTGTCTCTCTCTGTCTCTCTCTCTCTCTGTCTCTCTTTGTCTCTCTCTCTCTCTCTCTCTTTGTCTCTGTCTCTCTGTCACTGTCTCTCTCTCTCTCTGTCTCTCTCACTCACTCACTCATTCTCATTCACACACACACACACACACACACACACACACAGAGAGAGAGAGAGAGAGAGAGAGAGAGAGAGAGAGAGAGAGAGAGAGAGAGAGAGATTATTTGGAACTTAAAACACAATTGGGACCAGAAATGGAGATTCCATATTTATGGATTCCATCATTATGGGGAAACACAAGGGAGAAGCTTTCATTTCTGAGGTAGTCCTTGATTTATGACTTCAGTCGAGAACTAGAACTTCCATTACTAAGTAAGCCAGCTATTAAATGAGTCACCCTTGATTTTACAACCTTTTTTTGCCATGGTTATTAAGTAAATCCTGTAGTTGTTAAGTGAGTCACATGGATTCCCTTAGCAAATCCAGTTTGACTTGTCGGAAGCTCATTGGGAAGGTCGCAAATGACGATCAGGTGAGACCCAGGATGTTACAACCATCATAAATAGATGCCAGTTTCCCAATTGCCCAAATTTTTATCATGTGACCCAAGAAAAGCTGCAATAGTCATAAGTGTGAAGACCAGTCAGAAGTCACTTTTTTTCAGGTTGTAACTTCGGCCACTAAATGAATGGTTGTAAGTGGAAGTCTACCTGCATATATCTCACTATACTTCTCCATGAATCCAGGTTCTGTCCATCCTACCTAAGCCATGCCTATGGGTTGACATTGGGGGCATCACAGTCCAGACTTTAGTTATCGGGTTGAAACATTCAACGGTATTGGATGTCCTCAAGCCGTCTCTTCCTCCCACCACGTAGAGTTTGTTGTCGATCACAGCAACTCCAAATTGCAGCCGCCTCCCACTCATCGTCCCAATTTGTATCCAGCTGTTGGTTCTCAAGTCGTATTTCTCAATGGTGGTGGTGCCTGTTGGAAACGCAAATAGAAAATTGGTTAAAAATGGAAAATCACGTTCCTACGGTAATCGGATGATTTAATTTTAATGGCTTCCTCATTAAAAGAATAGTGCATTATTTTAGTCTGCATACACAGGTAGTCTTTGAGTGGTGCGGTGGCCAAGAGGTGGAGCTCTCATCTCACTCTCTCTTTCCTTCTATATATAAATATATATATATATATATATCTCCTTCTCTCTCTCTCTCCCTCCTTCTCTCTCTCTCTCTCTGTCCCTCTTTCTCTCTCTCCCCCTCTTTCTCTCTCTCTCTCTCTGTCCCTCTTTCTCTCTCTCCCCCTCTTTCTCTCTCTCCCTCCTTCTCTCTCTCTCCCTCTCTCTGTCCCTCTTTGTGTCTCTCTGTCTCTCCCTCCTTCTCTCTCTCTTCCCCACCCCTCTCTCTCTCTTTCTCTCTCTCTCACTCCTCTCTCTCTCCTTCCGTCTCTCTCCCCCTTTCTCTCTCTCTCACTTTCTCTCTCGTTCCTTCTCTCTCCCTCTTTCTCTCTCTTTCCCTCCTTCTCTCTCTTTCCCTCCTTCTCTCTCTCTCTCTCTGTCCCTCTTTCTCTCTGTGTGTCCCTCTTTCTCTCTGTCTCTCTCTCTCTCCCTTTTTCTCTCTCTCTGTCCCTTTCTCTCTCTCACTCACTCCTTCTACTTTCTTCTCTATCTCCTTCTCTCTCCCTCCTTCTCTCTTCTCCTTCTCTCTCTTTCCCTCTTTCTCTCTCTCTCCTCCTTCTCTCTCTCTCTCTCCTTTTCTCTCCCTCTCTCTTTCTCCTCCTCCCCCTCTTCCTCCTCCTCCTTCTCCTCCTCTTCCTCATAATCTCCACTTAACCACCATCTCTAAAAATAAGACATTGTGTGGGATCTTGGGATCCTAAAAGCAAGTTTGGTAGCATTCAGCTCCCACATTTTATACAACTGTCTCAGTGACATTATAGAAGTGAAATAATTTATCGTGATCTCAGCTCCATATAATCTTAGAAGCCACTTCATCAAAAGTATGGGGTTTACCTTTAGTGGCATCCATGCCTCCCACAGCATAAAGAGAACCAACAGTGGACTTTCTGGGTTTTGTCCGTGGACTCTGCATCATTGATCTCCTTTCCGGTAAAAGGTGGTATTTCATGGCTTCCATTAATAGTTTCTGGCACTGAAGATCAGTTGTGAACATGGGGCTGTTTTCCAGATCAGCTAAAAGCTGAGACAAAGATAATATTATTATTATTTGTAGTGAAAGAATCAGCAATTCATTTCTATCAGCAATTCTTTATTAACACTATTATTTATCTTCCAGAGCTAACTGGACTAGGAACCAGGTTGTGATGCTAATGTGCATGTCCACCAGACAAGATAAACACGGAGCTCCATAGATGTCTGGCAAAGCCTAGTGAACACTCTATATTGCGTTTTCCAGTTGCGTTCTCTGGATCTATTGCAACTCCTATGAACTCTATATAAAACCCTGTGCAGAGAAATGGACCAAATACTTGTGGAACCAGTGGTAGGATTCAAGTAATTTAACAACCGGTTCTCTGCCTAATGATTCCTTTCAACAACCAGTTTGCCAAACTGCTCAGAAAGTTAACAACCGGTTCTCCCGAAGGGGTGCGAACTGGCTGAATCCCACTGCTGTGTGGAACTCAAATCATCGGGGGGGGGGGACCATAAATAATAGGATTTTAACTGCATGCCTGGACTATATGTACATTTTTCTTAACCCAGTAATAGGTCCTTCCTCAATGACTTCTTGAACAAAACATTTCAAAGACCTTCCATATCCATTGCATTGATTGATTGATTGATTGATTGGCCAACTGACTGAATTAACAGATTAACAAAGTTGGAAGGGACCTTGTAGGTCCCCGCCCAAGCAGGAGATCCTACACCATTTCTGACAAAATGGCAGCCCAGTCTCCTCTTGAAAGCTTCCAGTGATGAAGCTCCCATAACTTTTGAAGGCAAGCTGACTTGAATGACCTGAAGTCATTTTTTACTCTTAGAGACCACATAGATAGAACTTCTCCGTGACGATCTATCCCTAACCTGTTCTAGGAGAAGGGGTGGCAGAACCTAGGGTGAAGTTAAAAGGGGGATCAGCCTAGAATCTTTATGTAGACACAAACGGACAAAGTCTCACCCCCCTTTCAATTCCATTGACCTTTATCTCACTTCAAGCAGGAGTTCACCATTCATTGAGAAGATTCCTCTGCAGAGGTTGTGTAGCAATACATCAATTTATTTGGACCTTCACATGTAAACCTGATCTTCTCCACCTGTTCTTAAAATGTTGCACTCATTTCTACTATGATTAAGTCCATCCACCTTGCTGTTGGTTGCCCTCTTCTCTTTCCTTCCACCTTTTCCAGCATAAGAACTTACCGTATTTTTCGGAGTATAAGACACACTTTTTCCCCCCTTAAAAGAGGGTGAAAATTTGGGTGCGTCTTATACACCGAATGTAGCCCCGCCCACCCACTGGCTCCCACCCTTTGTCCTCTGCATCCCAGAAATTTACTTCCTTGCAGCAAACAGCAAAACAGCCCATTTCAGCTTCAGCACAGCCTGATTAGCACAAGCAGCTGATTGTCGGTAGGATTGGTTTCCCGAAGCTCAGCTGTTTCAGGCTGCAGGGATTGCCATTGCCTATTGCCGCACAGGCCTCCGCTGTTTGCTGCAAGGAGGCAAATTGCTGGGAGGCAGATTTTTTTTCTTGTGCTAATCAGACTGTGCTGAAAATGAAACTAAAGCAGTGTCAGCATCCCAGCACCAACATATATAAAGAGGGGAGAAGCTTGAACTTTTGCCTACTAAATTCCTTTGAAGATTCTGTCTCCTTGGAGATGGGAGAGGAGGGAGACATTCCTGTGATCTGACAAAGTAGAGATCAGGAAAGTGACTTGGAAGATAGCCAATGAGAAGCAGAGAATTGGGGATCGGAAAGGGAGGGATTGGGGGGCAAAGGTCAGTACTGACCGCGAAAGAGCCAGGACCAGATCACTGTGCTCAAATAAAGAGAAAATTTCCTTAAAGATCGGCAGTCTGGAAATTCATTTATTTTGAGATAGCATCGAAACCTGACAAGCAGGCTGTTTGCTGTTTGCTGTTTGCTGCAAGGAGGCAAATTGCTGGGAGGCAGAGGCAGATTTTTTTTTCCTCCCCCAAAAAGGTAGGTGTATAGGAGTATATGGTAAGAGTATATGTTTTATACTCCAAAAATTACGGTATTCAGAGAATATTCCTAGTATACATCCTCGAACCTACCTCCGGAGGAAGAAGGGGTAACCTTATATAAGACAGAAGCATTCCGAGATCTTGTTGCCGTTTGTCTAAATCATGCTGAACCCATGTCATTAATGCCTTGAAGATGGATTCTTCATCTGGGACGTTAATGTCATCATTGGAAAGCAGCTTAGCAATTTCACCAGCAGGAAGTAAGAGAAACTCCTGGTTCTTTATGACTTCGGTGAAATGTTCCTTAAGAAGACAACAAAGAAAAGGTATTTAAATGCCATTAAAAAAAAAAAAAAACTACTTAGAAGGATCCCAATAATTTACAAGAGATATTCCCACTTTCTCCCTACGGTAAGGTTCTTCCAAAATACTGCTGGATAAAATGACATTGGTTCATAATTTAAGAACAGAATACAGAAAAACAGAGTTGGAAGGGACTTTAGAGGTCTTCTAGTCCAACCCCTGCTTTAGCAGGAGAGCCTATACCATCCCAGACAAATGTTGTCCAGTCTTTTCTTAAAAACCTCCCGCGATGGAACACCCACAACTTCTGAAGGCAAGCTAATCCACTGATTAGTTGTTCACACTGTCAGAAATTTCTTCTCAGGAATGGTGTCCTAGAGGTGGAGCTCTCACCTCACAATCAGGAGGCTGTGAGTTCGATCCTAGGTAGAGGCAGATATTTCTCTCTCTGGGCACAATGAGAATATATCTGCTGAACAAAACTCTGCACTGGCGACAGGAATAGCATCCGGCCAGTAAAACACTCTGCTAGCTCCATTCAGTTGCCCAGATGCCACCCCACAAGGGATTATGGGGTCATTAAAAGAGGATGATGGCAGTCAGAAATGTCTCTTTAGTTCTACATTGGATCTCTCTTTGATAAATTTCTATCCTTTACGTCTTGTCTTGTCCTCAGCTCAGGCGTCTTGGAAAAGTAGCCTATTTTGGTTTCTCTTTAGAAATATTAGTTTCTTAACATTTTGGATACATAGATCCAAAATGCAGAGAAGAGCAACCAAGATGATTAGGGGACTGGAGGCTAAAACATATGAAGAACGGTTGCAGGAACTGGGTATGTCTAGTTTGATGAAAAGAAGTTGTTGGATAACCATTTGTCTGATGTGGTGTAGGGTTTCCTGCCTAATCAGGGGGGTGGACTAGATGACCTCCAAAGTCCCTTCCAACTCTGCTATTCCCTCTTCTAGAATTTCAATGCTAACAGTGTGAATTCATAAAAGGAAAAGATGCAAAGGTTATCTGCATATTAAGGCAGTGGCTTGCTAGCAGCTGTTGATTCTGCACAACGCTGTTTTCTTAAGAGCCTCGACTTGCTGAGTATGCATTTTCTTTTTTAAAAAAAAATGCAAGAAAAGGGCCTTTGGTGGGAGTGACAAAAGAGGTGATGGCCTCACACCTTCCTGCCCTCTCGTGATGCTTTTCTTTTTTAAAAAAAAGGAGCCAGGGAAAAATTGTTGCAAACTTCAAAAATAGCCCTGGTTGTTTATGGGAAGTGACTTTATCTGGGGAAGCCAGCAGGAAACGGTTAGGAGTCCAGATCAGTAGTAAAAGTTTTAAAGAGGAATGGAAACCTCTTGCTGGAGTCTTTGAGCTTGGATAAGATCTGAACCTGTTTGCTCCTGTCTTTTCCAATGTCTGAGGGGCAGCCACAAAGAAATTTAGTTTAATCTTTAGTATAATGAAAAGTTGGACTAGGGATGATATGATGGTAGTGTTCCAATATCTCAGGGGCTGCCACAAAGAAGAGGGAGTCAAGCTATTCGCCAAAGCACCTGAAGGCAGGACAAGAAGCGATGGGTGGAGACTAACCAAGGAGAGAAGCAACCTGGAATTTAGGAGAAATTTCTTGACAGTGAGAACAATTAATCAGTGGAACAACTTGCCTCCAGAAGTTTTGCGTGTTCAAAATGGTACAAGGTTTCCTGTACCATTATAGGTTGGATTAGAAGACTCCAAGGTCCCTTCCAACTCTGGTATTCTGTTATCCTTCTCTTCTCTTCTTATTCCTCTTCCAGTGCAGCTCTCAGCGCAATGTCTTGTCAAGCAGTGAATGTGGGGACTGAGTTCCCTTCCTTACCATTGTGTAGACATGGGCCACTTGTAAGAGTTTTGAGCATCCTTGAGCATCTCCAAAGGACCGGATTCCCAAGCAGTTTGAAGGATGAAGTTGCTTCATGAGAAAATTACAGCAGACCTCAATGACTGGTGGAAGTTGGAGAAGACAAGCTGCGGCCAACAAGCTCTCAATGGTGTCTTCTTTGAGCTCCAGCATGCCTTGGTAGTTCAATTTAAAGAAAGAAAGAATGAAAGAATGAAAGAATGAAAGAACAAAAGAAAGAAAGGAGGGAGGGAGGAAGGAAGGAAGGAGGGAAAGAAGGAAGGAAGGAAGAAAGAAAGAAAGAAAGGAAGAAAGGAAGAAAGGAAGGAAGAATGAAAGAACAAAAGAACAAAAGAAAGAAGGGAGGGAGGGAGGGAGGAAGGAAGGAAGTAGGAAGGAAAGAAAGAAGAAGGAAGGATGGAAGGAAGGAAGGAGGGAAAGAAGGAAGGAAGGAAGGAAGGAAGGAAGGAAGGAAGAAAGAAAGAAAGAAAGAAAGAAAGAAAGAAAGAAAGAAAGAAAGAAAGAAAGAAAAAATGGTAAACATTTTTTAAAAAAGGTCTTGAGAAGTATGAAAGGTCATGAGATATGGGGATAGTTTGGAAATCAGTGTCTAACTTAGATGGTGTTCTTAATCAGATCAACAATATTTGCCCAGCCAGCTAAGCTTAAGTTTGTGCAATCTTGACAAAATCATTAATGCATTTTTCAGCAATCTTTCTAAATGCATTTACCCTGTCGTGACCTCCAGTATTAAGCCAACAACTTTATTTTGATGTGTCAAATATTTACTGAATGTGTACCTGGCTCATCCTGGCTGATTGGTCAAAGCTAAGCTACGTCAGCTTTAGAATTTCTTGGGTTGTGTTTTTGAGCTTCATGTGAAGATGGTTTGTGAACCCAACTAGTTGAAGTAGAGTGAAGATCTTCATTAAAACATGCCTACTCCAGAAGGTTGCTAGGGGAATGATTACACAGTGAAGGCAGAACATACAAACTCCCTTAATTGATAAGAACTTGTTTCCCACCCAAAAAAAAATCCATCAAATTATTGTTTTTTGAACTAGAAGAATAATGCCCCAGGATAATGTTGCAGGACCCAATCTGGGTCGGTCACCAGGACCAGAAGTTTAATCTTCCAAGCTTTTGAATTTGTGTTGGAGCCCATCCTGTGTCTGCTAGAGGTGCACAGTCTACTAGAGAGAGGTTCCCTGAGGATGGGCTCCAACATGAGTCTGAAAGCTCAGAAGACTAAACTTCTGGTCCCGGTGACCGACCCAGATTGGATCTTAGAAAAATAATTCTTCTGCCAATAGATTAAGTGGGAAAGTGAGGAGGTGGTGGGGGAAAATGCAGGGAAATTTTTGGCTCCATATCCTTCTAAACAAGGACACGTGGGCAGGGGTGGGCTTCAAAGATTTTAGCAAGGGGTTCTCTGCTTGGTTGCTGGGTGGCCGTGGCTATGGTGGGTGTGGCCTAGTCAGCCTCCTGCACCACAGCGGGGATGGGGGTTGTCTTCCATGGGCTCCGGAGGCTTTTCTCAAGCCTCCAGGAGGATGAAAACGGCCTCTCCAGGCCCTCTGGAGTCAGGAAAGAGGGTCATTTCTGGCCCTCCCAAACTTCTGGTAGGTCCGTTTTTTGCCCTCCCCAAGCTTCCGCGAGTACCCTGCACTTACTTTCATCCAAAATGGGCCACGTGGGGACTCCTGGGAGAGGTGTGGTGGGCGGGGCCAGCCAGGAGTGGGATTTGGAGGTTCTCCGAACTGCACAGAATCTTAGCTAGAGGTTCTCCCGAACCCCCAGCAGCCCACTCCTGCACGTGGGGATGACTGCATATGGAAGCTAGTTGAGATCTTACCTGTGTAGGCATAGAGCACAAGGTCCTTCAGGGCATCTGGATCTACACCTTCCATTTTGACTTCCTCTTGTTTTGCTTCGCGGACATCATTGGTGAACATCGCCGCAAAATAATCGGACACGGCACTCAGAACCAGCCTGATCCCAAAAGGAGAGAGAAAAAAAAAGAAGAAATGGTAAGAGCCATGGTGGCGCAGTGGTTAGAATGCAGTACTGCAGGCCAACTCTGCTGACTGTCAACAGTTCGATCCTGACTGGCTCAAAGCTGACTCAGACTTCTATCTTTCCAAGATCGTTAAAACAAGGACCCAGATTGTTGGGGGCAAGATGCTGACTCTGTAAACCGCTTAGAGAGGGCTGTAAAGCACTATGAAGCGGTATATAAGTCTAAGTGCTAGTGCTATTTCTATCTGTTCTTGATATTGCCGGAAGCATATATTTTCATTCTTTGAGAGTTTGTCTTACTTTAAAATGTTTATCGTTCAAATGATGTGGCAGTGGAGCGATGCTTACTTGACCTACCATCAGCGTCCAACCTCCCTGAAATCTAGAGAAAAGAGTGAATTGGTATTCAATTTTTTTAAATTATTTTTTTTCTGGAGAAATATTTTGCTTTCCATACAAAGAGGATCTCGTCTGCAAACGAGATACTTAGTTAGATATTCTAAATATTCAAACTCTTCCTATTTGAAAGTTGATGGACAAACCATTATTGCCTTTGCACACTTACTTCATGGTTTGTGGGTCTAACATTTATTTTGCAAATGACATTTGGGTCATTTATTACCTTTTGGGAAGCTAGTTACACAAACAGGTTTTATAGCACGGGGATTTCAAAAGAGTCAGCTGGATTAGTTGCAATTTGTCTACAATAGCCAAAAGGGCAGGCAAGCCAATGATATGGTGACAAAATAGGTTTTCTTTGTGCTTCTAATGAGTTTTAAAGTATGTCTCCAGTCTTTGCAGTTCTTATTTTAGAACACGATAATAAGATTAATTCCGATGTTCTTTGATCTCACTGCACAAAATATCATATATTCCTGTTCATCACCTAAGGATGCCTTTGATGAGATGGGTGGGTATATAAATTTCAGTTGGTTAGAAGATAGATAGATAGATAGATAGATAGATAGATAGATAGATAGATAATTGATAGATGACAGATAGATAATAGATAGATGATAGCTAGTTAAAGAGCGAGAGATAAAGATGGACAGAAAGATATAAATGGATAGATATAGATGTAGGTAGGTAGGTAGGTAGGTAGGTAGATAGATAGGCAGGCAGGCAGGCAGGCAGGCAGGCAGGCATGATAGATAGATGATGGATAGTTAAAGAGAAAGAGATAAAGATGGATAGCTTAACGCCTTGTAAGCTGCCCTGAATCTCCGGAGAAAGGCGGCATATAAATCAAAATAAAAAAAATAAAAAAAAGAAAGCTATAAATGGATAGACATAGATGTAGAAAGAAAGAAAGAAAGAAAGAAAGAAAGAAAGAAAGAAAGAAAGAAAGAAAGAGAAACATAGATGATAGAGAGAAAGAGAGAGATGGATAGAAAGATATAAATAGATAGATATAGATGATACAGAGATGATAGATAGATAGATAGATAGATAGATAGATAGATAGATAGATATAGATAGATGATAGATAGATAGATAGATGATAGAGAAAGATAGGTTAGAGAGAGAGATATGCATGTGAGAGAGAGAAAGAGTGTGTGTGTGTGTGTGTGTGAGAGAGAGAGAGAGAGAGGGAGGGAGAGGGAGAGAGAGAGAGAGAGAAGAAGATGAGAGCGGGAAGGTGAGCAGTCTGAGGAGATTCTTGTACAATAGGTAGAACACAATAAAGCATTTGAAGGACTTGATCCTTTCACGTGTGGATCTAGTTCTTTGTGCCAGGCAGAATGCGACCATAATCAAATCTTACGTGATTACGGTATCTCATTCATTTCCAAAACTTGTACCGCAATCTTAAGTCCATATTATCCAGGCCGATCGATGTTTCCTAAGTTGGGATGTAGAAAGAACGGGCCAAAATAACCTACCTGTGAGCAGGGATCTTGTGGTCTCCAGCAATGAGAAGGACATCGCAGAGCTGCTTCTGCTGCAGGTAGTTCTCCATCTTGCGGAAGGTTTGCTCGGCGTGGTTTGTGGAATGGAAACAGGTATCAGCTCCATTACTGTTCGCCCCCATGGAGGAGGAAGAGGAGCTGCTCACAGATAGCCTGTTAGAGAGGAAATGAACTGCTTTGACCAAGGTAATTGCTGCTTATGGAAATTACCCCATTGAGAGGCCCAGGAGGTAGATTAATTTATTTACTTCATGTATTTAATGACGTTAATTAATGACGTTCCCCTGGAATTATTTTTTTTTTATTTGGAATCATATACTAGGACCGTGATGGCAAACCTGTGGCATGCAGAGCCCTCTCTGCAGGCACATGAGCATCGCCCTGGTGCAGCTCCACCACACATGCGTGTATGTCTCTCACTGGCCAGCTGGTTTTCGGGTCTCTGCCACACATGTGTGATGTGCATGCGGGAGATGCGCAGGGGGGAGTCACATGTGCATGTGCAGGGGAGCACCCAGGGGGGGTTGGGCATGCATTGCATTATGGGTGGGCGTGCATGCTTTTGGCACTCAGTGTCGAAAAGGTTAGCTATCACTAAACTAGGATATGTACCAGTGGTGGGTTTCAAATTTTTTTACTGCCAGTTCTGTGGGTGTGGCTTGGTGAGCGTAGCATGGCTTGGTGGGCATGGCTTGGTTGGTGTGGCAGGGGAAGGATACTATAAAATCTCCATTCCCATCCTGCTCCAGGAGAAGGATACTGTAAAATCTCCATTCCCACCCCAATCCAGGAGAAGGTTACTGCAAAATCCCCATTTCCTCCCGATCAGCTGGGACTTGGGAGGAGGCAGAGAATAGATGGAAGAATTTTTACTACCGGTTCTCCGAACTACTCAAAATTTCCGCTACCGGTTCTCCAGAATTTCTAGAGTTTCAGAACCTGCTGAAACTCACCTCTGATATGTACCAAGGGACAGCTTCTTTTTTTCCCTTTGACATTTAAGAGGTAATAGGGATTCCCTGCAAAATTGTTTACAGAAGATAAATAATAGACAGGAAAACAATTCAGCAAGCCAGGAACATTGCTGAGCACATTGTAAGCCGCCCTGAGTCTTCGGAGAAGGGCGGCATATAAATCAAATTAAAAAGAAAAAAACACAAGGAACCCAGATTAAGTTAATGGTTAATGGTTCTCACTGTCAGGAAATTTCTCCTTAGTTCTAGGTTGCTTCTCTCCTTGATTAGTTTCCACCCATTGCTTCTTGTCCTGCCCTCAGGTGCTCTGGAGAATAGCTTGACTCCCTCTTCTTTGTGGAAGCCCCTGAGATATTGGAAGACTGCTACCATGTCACCCCAGTCCTTCTTTTCATCAGACTAGACATACCCAATTCCAGCAACCGTTCTTTATATGTTTTAGCCTCCAGTCCCCTAATCAACTTTGTTGCTCTTCTCTTAATTGTTTTTAAAATGACGACAGAATCAAGAGACAGCTCCGCCTTGAAGTTTCAGGGTTGTAGAGTTCACCACACTCCAAGTGGAATATTTATTGTAGCATGCTCAGGAACTTTATCTGGAAATCATGTCTCGTGCACAGCATTTGCTTTGGTGCATTTTACAGTTTCCTGTTCTTATATCCATGCCTGGAATAGTTTTGTCTTTTCTATTGATAGACTCAAAGTACTCATTGTAGTAACATCCATTGTCCTCACCTACATGCACACAGTTTCCTTTCCCTCCAATAAAGAAGCTCAAAGTTGTTGGACTCCGGGGACATCAATTCCATGGGCCTCAAAGAAAAGAAATGGAAACAACAGCAGCTGTCCCTCTGTTAGTTCATGCCCATTCTCGATATATCCCTTCCTGAATCATCTTCTCAGCATCTTCTCAAGTTTCATCTTTCTCATCCACAACCCAATTATTTCCCAACACAGCAGCTTCTTGGGAGTTCTGTAAGGTGAAACAAGCTTTCTTAACAAAAGCCTGTTCTATTATTTATATTCCTGTCAAAGCCAAAGACACGGAACTGGTGAAAGAATCAGCCAAGATTTGAAGGTTCACCTATAACTCTACGCTCATAATAGAATGCTTACAAGCCATAGACTAAAGAGCTACAGATAGCAAACAGAGCTATGGAGAATTAATGACTGACCTTCAGAATGCTAACAACCAGATGATTGCTAAGAAATATAAATCCTTCCATTCCCCATTGTTTAGCCAGAAGCCTTCTTGGATGTGAAGTGAAACATCTTCAAGGAAAACACCAAGAAAGTCCAGTTGAAAAGCGTGGTTGCCTTTGGAACAACCCTGATATGGATGATTGAGAATCTCTGTAGACATACAGACAGCGTATTAAGTAAACCAACAAAGCACATGGTAGCTTGTTGTGTGGTTTGTGAGCCTGTTGTAGCCTGCTGGCAACCAGCAGAGCTGGCAGCAGAGTCAGACAGTGAGGAGGTTGGGGAGAAACATGGGCCAGTCCTGTGGGCTGGGGAAAGTTCGGATGAGAGCCCTGTGTTGGAGGCAGAGAGGGAGCTAGACAGCAGTGAGGCAGAGGAACAACTGGAGCCTGATCCCAGTGTGTGCATATGCAGAGCTGCCAGAAGACAAGAACAACTAAGAAAGCAGAGTCGACTTGGGAGTAAAGCCACACCTTTGAGAGGATTGGCTCCACCCATAGGAAACAAAAGAGGAGCGAACAGGGAGTGGGCTTTTGCAGGAAACAATTCATTTATTCAGTCGTTTCAAGAGTGGAAAGTTCTGTTCGTGACTCTAAGAGACTCTGTGCCAAGTTTTGCCTTACACTGCATTTGGAAACTAGTTATCTGGCAGCTTTCCAAGCGAGATAAGGTTTGTGTTGATAAATATGCCTCTGAAAGACTGTTTGCCAAGCCTTGCTGACTGTGAATGAAAGGAATTCACAGTTGTGTAAATAAAAGGGGTTTTGCCGGGACCAAAACTCTGTTGCATACTTTCTAAGAAAGCCTCGGTCAGAACAGAACCAAGTTTCGTAAGCTATCATTTGTCAAATAGGGATGAGTGACTTTTGTTGGTTCCCAGTGACATTAGGCAGTCTGATCCACAAAGGATTGGGCGATGGGAAAAAAAGAGCCTTCAAAATCTTTCAAGAGTTCATCCAGGTCTCCTGGAAGTTGACAAAAATCAGAGCTCTTGCAAGTTACATGAAGTCTCCTGAGATCTCAAATGAAGCCATCACATTTCCAGGAGGTTTTAGTGAGATACGATAGACAAGACTTGGGCATGTGTGCCCAAAAGCTTTGCAGAATTTTAACAAGGCTTCTTCGGAGAGTCCAGGAGATCTCCTGGAGGAATCGACTGGCATATACTACAGATCCCCCTTTTCTTAGAAAAGTAATTCTGATGAAGTATTTGAAAGGATTGGATAATTGTCACCTGTTGAAGAACATCTCATTATGCATCCAAATATCTCAGGAGACATGCCTCCACATACATGATAATAAATTAAATTGTCCTAGTGCTGTGCAACTCAGAATAATCTGCTTGGTTTGTCAGGTAAATACCCAATTATGGTTTGATTAGTTGCCCAAGTCAGAAGGCTGCAAAATGGAGAAGAATGATTGCAACTTGGGACCCATTGCACGAATCCAGAAGAGAAGGGCTGGGGCCTGAAAAATCTGATTTATTTGCAATTGCTGTGAGCTACTGATCTAATTATGCAAGATTCAGTAATTGTTCACCCAGCTGCTCTATTATAATTGCTTTTGCAATTAATCTTCTTTATTTTTGTAATTGCTTATACATTTTAATATCTGATTTAGGTAAGAATGATTACAAGAAAATGACTTGCCAAATGAATGGCCAAGATGAAGACCGGGAGACTGGTTTGCATAGGAAAATGCGTTTCCATGTTTGCTTGGATTTTGTGTCTGCTTTTTCAACTGAGAAAGATCCTTTTTTAATATACGGTGGGATGGATTTTCTAACAAAAATCATGCCCGCATAAAATTTATTTCAGCATATAATCCTTCATCCATTTAGTTCTAAGCAAGCTGCAACGAACTCTGTGGGATTGTAGAAAGTTAGCGCCCACCCGTCCTAGAAGAATGAAATATTTTAGGAAATATTAAAAAGGCAGAATATTATATTTCTCCTGAAAGAGAAAGATAAATCTTAAGGGAGACCGAAACTCAGAGCCACAGTTCCCTGTCCCCAAGCAGATACTATGCGGAGACCAGCTTTTAGAAATGCAGATTTGGTAATCCATTCAAGACAGGATCTTTTGAACAAAGGCAGAATTAGGTAGAATGGTAGGATCAGCCCTCACTCAAGATCCAAACCAGGAAAGCCATTAAGACACAATAGGAATGGCCCAACACCTTTTCAGGACACAAGCTTCTTTGTTACATGATCTCAGAGAGTCCAGGCTTCAATCAAACTTAACTCAGACAACCTAAAAGGTTAGCTATGACCCTTACAGCAACCAATAGAATACATGCTCTTGCCACAGGAACAGGAAGCTCAAGTTCAAAGCCCAGAGAGGGTATAAATAACCCTCACTCTCCACTCCATGTGGTCAGCTACCCAGAATCATACATGCTTGGTGGTTCTGCTTCATTAAACCATCTTTCCAATCAGCCTCCATGTTTCCAGTGTCTTTCTCCCCACTTGGAACTAAACCAGAGGGATATTTAAATAGGATTTAAAGCCAAGTTGACGGATTTACTGTATTTTGTAGTAGAATTTGGAATTTCCTAGTACATTGAGCACATATTCCCACTTGATTCCTTTGCCATAGACTTCTGGTTGTAATTCGTGGAGAGCTACTTGCATTCATGTACTTAGCATGTATAGCTAAGGTTCCATCATGCAACATTTATACGGATATCATCATTGTCATATCAAGATCCTGCCTCCAAAAATTGTTATGGGCACTGGTAATTGAGCACTAACCAGAGAAGATGCTGAGAACGTGTGTGGCATGATGCACACCTCCAAAGTGATGTGTCATTTTGCATGAGCTGTCAGAAAGGCCCACCATAATTAGAAACGGTGGTTTCCGTAGAAACAGCCTCATTGGAGAAGCAGCTTGCTGTCCTGATACCACCTTTCAGGCTGTTCTTTTGATTATGCCGAAGACTAGATTTGCTGTCAAAAGATGACATTATGGAAGTGAGAGGAGAGAGGGACGGCAAGTGTAGCAGGGAATGCAAGAGACAGAGAGAGGGGGAGAGGGAGAGAGACCCAACATAAAGTCAAGAAGAAAATACTTCTCTTGCAGTGTAAACCAAATCTTGGTTAGATGTACACATGAAGTTATGAGAATCACTCTCTACATGTTCAGCAACATCCAGTTTGTAACAAGGATGGGATCTGCCCCTGCCAAATCTTAAGATTGATTGATTGAGTGTTCATTGATTGAATCTTCATTGATTGACTGATTGAGTCTTCATTGGTTGATTGATCAATTGAGTCTTCATTGATTGATTGATTGAGTCTTCATTGATTATTATTATTATTATTATTATTATTATTATTATTATTATTATTATTTATTTAATTTCTATACCGCCCTTCTCCAATAGGACTCAGGGCGGTGCACAGCCAAGGTAAAAACAGAGCATACAAAATTTAAAAACAGTATTAAAATAATTACATATTTGGCCGTAAATTAAAACAACCCAATTTAAAATCAATTTAAAATTTAAAATTTAAAATTTGGCTCAAGCCAGCCCAGCTAGTTGGAATAAATGGGTTTTCAGGGCCCGACAAAAAATCTGGAGGTCTGTTATTGTACGCAACTCTGGGGGAAGGTTGTTCCAGAGGGTGGGCGCCGTCACAGAGAAGGCTCTCCCCCTGGGGGTCGCCAGCCAACATTGTCTGGCGGACGGCACCCTGAGGAGGCCCACTCTGTGAGAGCGTACTGGCCGGTGGGAGGCTATTGGTGGCAGAAGGCGGTCTCGTAACTACCCCGGCCCTAAGCCATGGAGCGCTTTAAAGGTGGTCACCAACACCTTGAAGCGCACCCGGAAGACCACCGGAAACCAGTGCAGCTCGCGCAGGAGAGGTGTCACATGGGAGCGCCTCATCGCCCCCATAATCCCCCGCGCGGCCGCGTTCTGGACCAGCTGGAGTCTCCGGGTGCACCCCAGGGGGAGCCCCATGTAGAAAGCGTTGCAGTAGTCCAGGCGGGAAGTGACTAGTGCCTGAGTGACTGTGCGTAAAGAGTCCCGATCTAGAAAGGCGAACCTGATAAAAAGCCCCCCTGGCCACGGCCGTCAAATGATCTTCTAAAGACAGCCGTGCGTCCAGGAGGACGCCCAAGTTACGAGCCCTCTCCGTGGGGGCGAGTGATTCGCCCCCAATAGCCAGCGATGGCGTCAGCTAGCTATATCGGGACGCTGGAAGCCACAGCCACTCGGTCTTGGAGGGGTTGAGTCCGAGCCTGTTTCTCCCCATCCAGGCCCGCACGGCCTCCAGGCACTGGGACATCACTTCAAGGGCATCGTTGGGGTGGCCTGGGGTGGAGATGTACAGCTGGGTGTCATCAGCGTACTGATGGAACTCCACCCCGAAGCCACGGATGATCTCACCCAGCGGCTTTACATAAATGTTGAACAGCAGGGGCAAGAGGACCGACCCTTGTGGCACCCCACAAGCAAGGTGCCTCGGGGTCGACCGCTGCCCCCCCCGTCAACACAGATTGCGACCGGTCAGAGAGGTAGGAGGAGAACCACCGCAAAACGATTGATTGATTGATTGAGTCTTCATTGATTGATTGATTGATTGAGTCTTCAGATTAAGATCTGAACATGCTGCAGGAGCTAATCTAATAAGATAATAATAGAACCTCACCAATTCAGCCCCTGTTTATAAATTGTTAAATTTGAGTCCTACAGTAGCTGAACTAAGGAATTTGGCTAGGCTGCTCGGAAAACTTAATGCAAATATCTCGCCAATATGGGGAAAAAAATCTCAGAATAATCCCTTTCTCTCACTTGTGTATTTTAACAATTCATCATCTTGCCTTCACTCTTTGGGTCCTGATTATAAAAGATACTGACAGAAATTAATAGGCATTGGCAGCTTTGAATACTGGTAAACAGAAGGAGAGATGCCTAAATCTACACTGAAGTGTGATTTCATTTGGGCTAAGAAAAACAGAAAAAGGCTGCAGGCTTGAGATGAAATGAAAAGACTGGACATTCTGTGCTGATCTGAAGGCTGATCTCATCTCTGTCAGGAAATCTGAGTTCGGATGCAATGTTTGTTGCTAAAAATGTATAAATAAGTGAGACACAGATGTGTAAAGAGAATCAAAACACAGCTATCCACCAGTATTAATTTTTATTTTTTCAACCTTCCATTTTATTGCATTATCAACACATCCTTCCCTTCCCTTCCCCCTTCTCTCCCTTTCTCTTCTAGGATCCTTCCTTCCTTCTTTCCTTCCTTCCTTCCTTCCTTCCTTCCTTCCTTCCTTCCTTCCTTCCTTTCTCTTCCCCCTTTCCCTTTTCTCCCTCCCTTTCTCTTCTAGGATCCTTCCTTCCTTCCTTTCCCTTCCTAAATCTTGTAGAATCTTAATAATGGCTAGATTTCAAGAGTCAGAATGGTATATGTGAATCAAGATATATTTTTACCTTTTCCTTATTTTTATAACACTATTTTAATATTTATGCTATGATGATTCTTTCATGAGTTTTATTGAAAGGTTGCTCACCTGAACTCTTTGAGCCAGAGTATAGAGATGTTGTAAATAAATACACAAATTGTATTCCAGCCACAATTATTTTAGCTCTTTTTTTATTAAGTAAATTGCCAATAAACTCGCTAAGTTGGTTGAATGACATTTCATAGTTAGAAACCGGGCTTCTGGTAAATAGCAATTTTTGTGTATTCCTAAATGAGATACCCACAAACTCTTAGACAAGCCAATTCTTCAGTGAAGGAGAAAAAAATGTATGAAAGACTGGGAAGACTAATGGAGAGAGGGAAAAAAAAACAAAAATTAAATGTATATAAAATGTCTGAAGAACTCTCCTGGAAGCCTCCTCTGAGAAGGAAGAAGGTGGTGAGACATTCAGCAGAGTAGACACAGAAGGACCAGGTCTTTGAACCAGAAGAAGAGCAGAAGGAGACGATGGTGAGACATTTAGCAGAGTAAACACTGAAGGACCAAGTCTTTGAATCAGAAGAAGGGAAGAAGGAGACTATGGTGAGACATTTAGGACAGTAGACCCAGAAGGATGAGGTCCTTCAACCAGAAGAAGGGAAGAAGGAGACCATGCTGAGACATTTAGCAGAGTAGATATAGAAGGACCAAGTCTTTGAATCAAAAGAAGGTAAGAATGATGTCCTCCTGTTTTTGAGCCTGTCCCTGAAGAATTCAGCTCTGAATCTATGTGTCTTCCACACCATCCATGTTCATTATTTGAAACATAGCTACCTTTGTTTATGGATCCTATGTTTACATGGAAAACTGCTTGTCATAGGTTGATTAATTCAGGACTTGATTAATGTCTTAAATAGTCTGACTCTGAGATTCAGTAGCTGATTAGCTTTAATTATATTCAAGCAGAGCCTAATCCTTTGTATAACCGTAGAATAACATTCTCATAGCCCAAGTTCAGATCCTGCTTTAAACCACAGCATTCAATTTGGAAACCTGGATATCTTGTTTGGACTGTATTGCAACTTCTCTTTGCCTTCAATCATGGTTGCAATCCCATCAAACGTGACATTATTTTGAATCAAGCTTGGAAAACCGGAATTGAAAATGAAATTTCTTTGACAAATTTACAACCGCTACAGATTTATAACCTTGAACTGCTTGACTTTCTGAGTTTACTTTAAGGTGCCAAGAAAGATAACAGTCTACTATTTATTAAACCAAGTGACAGCTCAATTTCCTATGAAACTTCAGGGTAGTCCACATGAAGCCTATTTCTTTTTTCTTCCTGTTGAAATTCAAGGCTGTTTAAACAGTGAATGTATTCTTATTCTTATTTGCACCAGAACTGATTAGGAAGGTGACAGAGCCTATAGAATAGAATAGAATAGAATAGAATAGAATAGAATAGAATAGAATAGAATAGAACAGAAAGAATAGGATAGGATAGGATAGGATAGGATAGGATAGGATAGGATAGGATATGGAATGGAATGGAATGGAATGGAATGGAATAGAATAGAATAGAATAGAATAGAATAGAATAGAATAGAATAGAATAGAATAGAATATGGAGTGGAGTGGAGTGGAGTGGAGTGGAGTGGAGTGGAGTGGAGTGGAGTGGAATGGAATAGAATAGAATAGAATAGAATAGAATAGAATAGAATAGAATAGAATAGAATAGAATAGAATAGAATATAATTCTTTATTGCCAAGTGTGATTGGACACACAAGGAATTTGTCTTGGTTCATACACATATAGAGAAAACAAAATAAATTATAGATTCTGCATTTAAAAATAGGAGCGTGTCATAGGTTCACCATCACATCCCTAGTCCTTCTTTTCTCTAGATTAGAGATACCCAATTCCTGCAACTGTTCTTCACATGTTTTAGTCTCCAGCTCCCTGATCATCTTTGATGCTCTTCCCCGCACTCTTTCCAGAGTCTCAACATCTTTCTTTCTCATCTGCTTAGTCTGAAGTATCTCCTTCTGTTTGTCTTAAACAAGGAAGGGCTAATGTGGAAACAATACGTGTTTATTTTAACCGTTTTCCTGTGTTTAGGATGGAAAAAAAAACATAACAGAAGGGCCTTCCCCACCCACCCCCCCACCCCACCATTCAGCAAACCCTTTCAACTTTGTGAACATTTGGTTAACGTCTGAGAAAAACAACTTTTTTTGGAAAGGTTCTGCAGGCCATAAATGAAAAGACAACCCAGGGCATGCAGGAAGAGTAAAGGCATCAAAGGGGTGTTTGGACCAGACTGGATTTCAATCAACAGGCAACTGTACACTCATTTTTAGAAAGACAGAAAACAGTTCATAGAAATGCAGTCTAAGAGCACTTAAGCACTAATGGAGAATTAAAGGTTATTTGATGGTTGAACCATGCGTTTCTGAACTATTTATCAGTTTAGAAGGTTGTCCTTACTTTTAGTTGTTAGCCGAGTCACAGAATATCAGAGTTGGAAGCAACCTTGGAGGTCTTCTAATCTAAGCCCCTGCTCAAGCAGGAAACCCTAAACCTGTTGTGGCTCCGTTACCTGAGCCTGTGTCATCGGCAGGAGAGGACTCCGAGAGTGAAGGAGAGGAGTTGGCAAGGCCTCCCTCTCCAGGACCCTCCTCTCTGGCAATGCCTTCGGTGTCTGCCGAAGGCTAAGAGATAGGGCCGGGGCCAAGCACGTCCATGCAGCCACAGGTGGACAGTAATGAGGGAGATGAGTCTTGGCTGGATCCTCGGCAGCGTCGCAGAGATAAGCGCGTGCAACAGAAGAAGAAGCGTGCCCGAGATTAGGCTGAGTCACTGGACCACACCCCACAGGGTATAAAAGGGGGTGAGGTGGCCATTCAGACTCTGTGATGGACAAAACTAACTACTATCGAGTCACATTGCAACTTTGGAAACAACATTATCTGCCTTGGATTTATTTTACGAACTGGACAATTCTTGAACTGTTTATTTTGTTTATGAGTAAAGTTCTTGGCAAGCAGCTACTGGGTTGCTGCCAAGCTTCTTATTGGAAGAATTGGTTGTCTGCCAGTTTATTTAACCCCCGGCTGTCTGTTTGTGTGCGTGTGTGAGATGGGGACAGAACAAAACCCATGATGGCGAACCTATGGCATTGGTGTCACAGGTGGCACGTGGAGCCATATTGGTGGGCATGTGAACTCAGCTCCGGCCAGCTGATTTTCGAGCCTTCTGGGTTCACCGGAAGTCAGGAAACACACTGTTTCCAGCCTCCGGAGGGCCTCTGGGTGGGGTGGGAAAGGCCGTTTTCACCCTCCCCAGGTTCCTAGAAAGGCTCAGCCTGGGGAGAGCGAAAAAACGGGCCTACCGTGCCCACCATGCCATTGCATGCCAAAAGCAGGGGGAGAGCGGGGGGGTCATGCGTGCATGCACAGGGGGCGGGGCGCATAGAATTATGGGTGTGGGCACACGCACGACCACCCCCATCCCGCACTGCCCCCGCTTTTGGCATGCGATGACAAAAAGGTTAGCCATCACTGGTCTAGTGGTTAAAGCACCAGGCTAGGAAGCTGGAGACTGTGAGTTCTAGTCCTGCCTTAGGCCATAAAAGCTGGCTGGATGGCTTTGGGCCAAGCACCAGGAGTTCTAATCCCACTTTAGGCATGCAAACTAGCTAGGTGACTTTGGGCCAATTACCAGGAGACTGAGTTTTAGTCCCACCTTAGCCAATGAATTTGGGCCAATCACTAGGTGATGGTGAGTTCTAGTCTCATCATAGACACCAAAGCCAGTTGAATGATTTTGGATTGGTCCCTCAGCCCAACTCACCTCACATGGTCGTCGTTGTGGGAAAAATAGGAGGGGGTAGTTATTTTGGGTATGTCTGCCACCTTAAATAATTTGTAAAAAAGTAATAAAGGCAAGATATACATAAATAAACAAATATTCAGTTTGACTCTTAAATATGTACCCAGAAAAATATAGTGCTTTCTCTTGACCTGTACAAGTTGCGAATATAACCTTAAAAGTTACTTTGTCCAACAGTTGTTCTGCTCTGTTTAGAGCAAGGGTCAGCAACCCGCAACTCTGAAGCCGCATGTGGCTCCTTCATCCCTCTGCTGTGGCTCCCTGTCACCCAAAATATACAACCACCAATGTGCGACACCCGCCGGCACACAATTTATTGAGCTTTTTAACCCCCAGTAGGCCAACCATGGATAAATAAGTTTTTTTATACATAGCATAAAGGTAAAAAACGATATATGCAGTGTTATCTTCATTTTAGATGTCAAAAGGGTTTTGTGGCTCCCGGTGTTTTCTTTTCTGTGGGAAACGGGTCCAAATGGCTCTTTGAGTGTTTAAGGTTGCCAACCCCTGGTTTAGAGAATATAATTCCTACAGTAAATTGAAGATCAACAGCCATAGTGGCACACTGGTTAGAATGCAGTACTGTAGGCTACTTCTGCTGACTTCCAGCTGCCTGCAATTTGGCAGTTCGAATCTCACCTGGCTCAAGGTTGACTCTGACTTCCATCCTTCCAAGGTGGGTAAAATGAGGACCCAGATTGTTGGGGGCAAGAGGCTGACTCTGTAAACTGCTTAGAGAGGGCTGTAAAAGCATACTGTGAAGCGGTATATAAGTCTAAGTGCTATTGCTAAAGCTATATATTGGCTTTTATCTGTTGTCTTCTGTCTCTGTTATTTGAACAAGCATTTATGACTCCAGCAAGAAGAACTTCAAGGGAAGAATATTGACAGATCCTGCCACTTTTTGAATAGAAACAGTGTCTGAGGTTGGCTAGGAAACCAACTTCACAGAATATGAACAGAATGGATGGCCATGGAAACAGTGAATCTAAAATATCTAGGCAAGAAAGATGCTAGTTATTGAGAAGGGGTGGACAGAAAAAAACAGAAGCAGAAGCAAAAAACCAGACATGATGGAAAATCAGAAAATTACATTGTCAGTGAACGTATCTCTGGCTTTAGGAGGATGTGAGTGACCGCATTTAGAAGAGGAAAGAACAGAAAATGCCTGAAAGAGTCCAAATGTAGTTTAAATTGTTTCTGATATTATTCTTAGTGCGTGAAGGAAAGGGAAGACCATGGGGTTATATTTTTTTAAACAATAGTATATTTTAGGACAGTTTTTAACGATATTCTACTGTGCATAGTTTTTCATGGTTTGATATTTTCACTATTTTTTACTTGTCTTATAACTTGTAAACCACCCAGAGTAACACTGTGGGGGAGAAGGCTGGCATAAAAGATAAATAGATAGATAGATAGATAGATAGATAGATAGATAGGTGATAGATAGATAGATAGATAGATAGATAGATAGATAGATAGATAGACACAGATAACAGATGATGATGATGATAGATAGATAGATAGATAGATAGATAGATAGATAGATAGATAGATAGACAGACACAGATAACAGATGATAGATAGATAGATAGATAGATAGATAGATAGATAGATAGATAGATAGATAGATAGATCCCTGTGTATTGATTGTAAATGGAAAGTCCAATGGAAATCAAGTATTAATTCTACCAAACAGATCCCGAGCAAGATCCTAATCACGGAAGGAAAGCAGAACAAGGTATGGGAGGAAGGATGCATGAATGTAGTAGAAATGTTCTTAAGAGAAATGTTTTTCTCTTAGAAAAAGTTGCCTAGCTTGAAATAGTTGGTAGACAAGAAACAAGTACTCAACGTATTTGCCCCGATCATGCCTAAGGCTTCCAAAATTTCCACTGCAAAGTCCTTCTGGGGAAACTGCCCATCATAACATTTTTTTCTACACATTCTTTCTAATCTGAAGATCAACGACAGGCACACCTAGGTATGGAATGAGTTCACGAAAGAAATTGCGGTAGACAACAAACTAAATCTTTCCCTGTCACCAGCATGGCGTCCAATGGTTACGTGTTCATTGCTAAACCATTAAATGTATTGGAAGAGGATTCTTGTTTGCCCTAAGCTCTTCCCCATGGAGTAGAACAGATCCTGCTCGGCCATGTTCTATTCTTGCTTGGAGGATTTTGACAGATGATCATACATCAAAAGGATGATCACCAGAAACCTGTGCACTCCAAATATGCATGTTTTTGTAGCTAATAGAATAACAGAGTTGGAAGGGACTTTGGAGATCTTATAGTCCAGGGGTCAGCAACCTGCAGCTCAGTGGCTCTTTCACCCCTCTGCTTGCAGCTCCGTCGCTCAAAATATGCGTCAGAATTACCAATGTGCGACACCCACCAGCACACAATTTATTGAGTTTTTCAACCCCCGGTAGGCCAACCATGGATAAATCCAAGAAAATAAAAGTTTCAGAAGGAAACAGAATGTTTAATTCAACCACATATGCTAGTTTTGTGGCTGCTCAAGAAATAGTCAGGCACGGGAAACGTTTTGTGGCTCCTGGTGTTTTCTTTTCTGTGAGAAATTGATCCCAATTGCTCTTTGAGTGTTTAAGGTTGCAGGCCACTGTTCTAATCTAACCCCCTCCTCAAGCAGGAGACCCTATACCATTCCAGACAAATGGCTTTCCAATCTCTTCTTAAGAACCTCCAGTGTGGGAGCACCCACAACTTCTGGAGGCAAGCAGTTCCACTGATTAATTGTTCTCACTGTCAGAAAATGTCTCCTTAGTTCTAGGTTGCTTCTCTCCTTGATAAGTTTCCATCCATTTTTTCTTGTCCTGCCTTCAGGTGCTTTGGAGAATAGCTTGGCTCCCTCGTCTTTGTGGCAAGAGCTCCTTGTCAGCTCTTTCTCTCTATCAACATATGAAAGACTGTAACAACTTAATTTAATTAATTTAACCATCTGTTTTGCAATGCAAGCTTATGCCCCTTCCAATACATCTGCTGCTCCCTGTTAAGTCTAAAGTCTTTTCTCTCGCCTCTTTCTGCTCTTTCAACTGTTTGCACTGCAGAGCTAGCTTATTATGAGCGGTGGTGGTGCAGTGGTTAGAGTGCGGTATTGCAGGTTACTTCTACTGACTGCTGGGAATGACTACTTCAGACAATGACTACTTCAGCTTCAACCACAACAATACAGGAGCAAATAATAGATACAAACTCAAGGTAAACCGCTCCAAACTCGATTGCAGAAAATACTTCAGTAACAGAGTGGTCAATGCCTGGAATGCAATACCTGACTCTGATGTTACTTCCCCAAACCCCCAAAACTTTAACCTTAGACTGTCTATGGTTGACTCACCCCATTCCTAAGAGGTCTGTAAGGGGCGTGCATAAGTGCACCAACATGCCTACCGACCCTGTCCTAAAGTCCCCATTTATTCATATCCATTTCCTGTATTCATAATCATGTTTATACTTATATCTGTTGTCTAATACAGATTTCAGAACCTGAAATCTAGCAGGTTCTGACAGGTTCTGGAGAACCGATAGCGGAAATTTTGAGTAGTTCAGAGAACCGGCAAATACCACTTCTGGCTGGCCCCAGAGTGGGGTGGGAATGGAGATTTTGCAATATCCTTCCCCTGGAGTGGGGAAGGAATGGGGATTTTGCAATATCCTTCCCTTGCCATGCCCACCAAGCCACACTACTCCCACCAAGCCACGCCCACATAATCAGTAGTAAAAAAAAATTGGATTTCACCACTGGTCTAATACATGCTTGACAAAATAAATAAACTAAAAATTTAAAAAAAAACAAATCTTTTTGGATGGCAAGATATTATTGTTTCCAGAGAAGCAATGGATATTTCATGGTTCTTTTTCTGATAAGCTTAGCTGACATACCCGCTCCCCCAAAAAAACACAATTAAAAAACACAATTATCTGTTCCTTTCTACCTCATTTCCCAGATTTGTTCTCCCCTTACCTCTGTTGAAAAATAAAGATCCGATTGGTAAGTATTATTTTGACAATAAGCCAAGATGGTTTTCCTGGTAAATTGCTATTCCAAATGGGGGAAATAAAATAGATTTATTATTATTATTATTATTATTATTATTATTATTATTATTATTATTATTATTATTATTATTATTATTATTATTTAAAAAGCGTTATCATTGTTTTAACTTCAATAAACATTCTCCACGCGTCTCTCTTTTGTTATACAGGCAAAGCACAATAAACTATTGATTTAATCATCCCGGGAGGAGAAAACAGAAGCTAAAACTGTCACGGTCTCTGGACATCATTTTCTGAAAGTAAGCTATGTGTGCCTCTAACCTTCTCAGTTTTGTACCACCAGTCTGCAGACTCAGGATTTAATGATTTTCTGCACAGTCAACCCTGACCTTATTAGGATGCTGATTAGAACTCATTACGGGAGCCTGAAATAAGCTTACGCTTCTATTAGTTTGTGGGCCCAATTCAATGTCACCTGTATAGAAAGTACAAGTGTGACCTGAAATTGAAATGGGTTTCTCTGCAGGAAGCAACCATCCACGTAGCTGATCAGAGCCTGGATATCTCTGGTCATGGACATCTTTGGGTCCATTTGACATTAGAACTTCTCAAGTTCATTCACGTCATTATCAGCACAACTCTACCTTCTGAAGGATGAGGTGGGGTGAAAAAATCCTACTTCCTTTGGTAGATGAATCGATTAAAGGTAAAGGTTCCCCTTGCACATATGTGTTAGTCGTTCCTGACTCTAGGGGCAGTGGTCATCTCTGTTTCAAAGCCAAAGAGCCAGTGCTGTCCGAAGATGTCTCTGTGGTCATGTGGCCGGCATGACTCAATGCCAAAGGCGTACGGAATGCTGTTACCTTCCCACCAAAGGTGGTCCCTATTTTTCTACTTGCATTTTTTTTACATGCTTTCAAACTGCTCGGTTGGCAGAAGCTGGGACAAATAACAGGAGCTCACCCTGTTACGCGGCAGCACTAGGGATTCGAACTGCTGAACTGCTGACCTTTCGATCGACAAACTCAGCATCTTAGCCACTGAGCCCCTGCATCTCTGAGATGAATCGATTAGTGGAGTTCATGTCCTAATTGTCCTTTTGAACTGAGAAGAAATTGAAGCTGAACAAACAGTGGAAAGTTGACCTATGAGACAACTCTTGCCTCGATGGTCAACATCAGAATCAGCCGGTTCGTACCAGTTTGGGTGAACCAGTAGCGGAGATCGCGGGTGAGCCCACCCACCTGCCCTGGCTCTATGCTGTCCTATTTAGGGACGTTTTCGGAAAGCGCACAAGCAAGCAAAACGCATGCACAGAAGGCCAGGTGCAAGCATGTGTGAAGTGAACGTATACACACAGCAAACCGGTGGTAAGTATATTGGAAACCCACTGCTGGTCAACATCCCACAAGTTTCTAATGGGCCATTGTGGGAAGATATCATTGAATTAGGTGCCCCTTAGATGAACAAGTCACTAAACAAGTCCTTCTTCAAAAGTCAGATCAGTGCCCAGATTCTTCCATGTCTCCTGGAAACGCTCCAGTTTCAGCAAAACCAATAGTGAAAGGGAATTCCTGAAAAGTGACTCAGACCAAAAGAAAACTTTTACGGGATGTTCTGGATAAATGGATGACATCAGGCTCAGCTGACCTTCTAAAACCAGCAGAACATTTCGCTTGCGTGAAGCTTCGTAAGGGTTTCGACCAAGGCTTATTACGCAATTCTTCAGCTAATGGATGGAATTCCTTGCCACAAGCCATCTAGAATGGCATTAAAAGTAGCATCTAGAACGAACAGTTATGTACAGCGCTACTGTTCTGACCCAGCTCCCCAAACACGACTAGCTCTCTGAAATTAAAGATTCCTTTATTAGGAGCGCCAGCAGCCCCGGCAAAACGTTTCTCTCTCACCGCAGGCTAACAAGTCCATCCAGCAGGGAGAGGAATAGTTGTCTGCCACATCTATTCATCTCCGCCCCCTGCCTTTTATCTCGAGAGCTAAGGTGGGGCTTCATTTGCAGTGGTGGCTCTTCCTTCCCAAGGACCAGCCCATAGATTTCCACTGCTCTCCTCTCCTCTGCTTTCTGCACATCCATGCCTCAGGCACTGGACCCAGCTGTTCCTCCTCTTCCTCATCAGCCACCTCCACACCTGGGGGCTGTTGACTCTATCTGAGGGCTGACAGATGGTCCAAGCTCTGCCCTCTTTCTCTGCCAGCTTCATTCCCTCTCAGAGCTCTCAGGTTGCCTTGATGCTGACCCTGAATCCCATGCCTCTTCCTCCTCTGATTCAGCTGTTGGAGGGGCTGGCGGCCGACAAGCCACAACAACGACAAGATAAGGTGACCCATCTCTAGAAGCCAACAGCCTGCATGCAAAGCAACCAGTTATGTACTGAAAACTCTATGGCCATTTTTCATGATCATTCAAAGCAAAATGGCGCCGACAGAGAATATCGAAACCTGCAGGACGGTAGGAACAATATCACGGCTCAAGCTTTAGCTTTTTTTGTACGTGCATATACAAAAGAGTTTTGGTTTGGATCGTGCATCAACCCTGCCATCTTGCAGATTTCGACACACAGATACACTATGGAACTCCCTGTCTAAGATGCCCCCAACTTTGCCTTTGAATTAAAGATTTTGCTGATGTTTAAGATACTGGCTGCATTGTCACATCAGGCAATCGCCTTACCGAACTAACTCATTTTTCGGGATTTGGACAACGCATTGAACTATCAACAAACCAGCTGGTCATTCATTTGGCTGTTTTTAAAGTGAATGACCACTTTATGGGCTTGTGGCAGGGAGTTCCATCAGCTTGCCCAAAGTACTGGAAGAAGTACTTTCTTTTATTTGTCCAGGCTCACGGCAGACTGCAAGGTTTGGTATTGTGAGGACAAAATTACCCTATTACAGTCCATTAAAAAAGAAAGTGGAGTTGTGCATTTATCATACCCATAAAGCAGTGGTGAAATTCAATTTTTTTTTTACTACCAGTTCTGTGGACGTGGCTTGGTGGGCGTGGTGTGGCTAGGTGGCAGGGGAAGGATACTACAAAATCTCCATTCCCACCCCACTCAAGGGAAAGGATACTGCAAAATCCCCATTCCTTCCCCACTCTGGGGCCAGCCAGAGGTGGCATTTGCCAGTTCTCCGAACTACTCAAAATTTCTGCTACCGGTTCTCCAGAACCTGTCAGAACCTGCTGGATTTCACCCCTGCCATAAAGACAGATTTTTCACCCCTCAAATTTAATACAGGATTTGGGAGGAAGATAAGAAAGAAGCACAAACTTAACTGCGTGCATACTACAGAATCCCAAATGGGATTTATGGTTCATTAACAGCAAAGTTATTGTCCCAGTTAAATTTGCCCAATCATACATTTCAAGTCCTACTGAATCCTTAAGACATTTAACTTGATTTCAAGAAGCTCGGTCCACATTTAAGGGTGCAACCTTAGCTTCATGTCACAATGCACTGCCCTGCACATGAACACAGTTTGAACGTAAATCTTTGTAAAGCTGCAATCCCAGCCCAGTTCAAGGTTAATTATTTTTTATCAATGAGTCAATGAACAGCTGCAGCAAGATTAAAAGCAGGAAGTGTACATGCATCTGTGCAAATATAGTGCGGTATGTGTGTGGGGGTGTTGGTGTAAGTGTAAATATGTTGGTGTCTATAGAGCTGAGTATCCCAATGTGTTTCATTCATTCAAAGCTCTACAAAGGATAATTTGCAACCGGTTCATTTGCCAAGGATCACATGCTCTGCAGAGTTATTGAAAAGGCTAAGAGCAAAGTAAAGCAAGAAAATACTTGGGAGAAAATATATGACTGGTTGGAAATGATAACTGAGCAAAATATCGAATTTAAACCAGAACGTCTTTTAGGTATACTATCAGAAAGTTACGATAAAGCAACTTTATTTAGTGTTACATATATTGACGGCAGCAAGAATTATACACGCTAAATATTGGAAAAGCGTGAACACCCCATCAGACGAGGATATAATTAGGAAAATTTGGGATTGTGCTGAAATGGATAGATTTAACTTTAAAAATTAAAGATAAAGAAGACTTGGAATATTATCGGACGTGGAATAAATTTTACGAACGGATAGAGACAAGAGGTAGAAATGAAAGTAAGAGTATGAATATTAATAATTGTTAGTATGGAAAGTAAAGATGTATAAAACTATAACTATAGTAAGGGATTAAAATGCAAATAAACTAATGTAAGAAGAAATTTATACTATTATAATTACTGGTGTTACATTATTATTATTGTTGTTGTTGTTAGTTTGTGTGTTAAGAATTACTATTAATTTTTCTTTGGTTTTGCACTATATGTAAATGTTATCCTGACAAGGCACTGTTTTTCAAAAAAAAATATAAATAAATAAAAAAGAAAAGGCTAAGAGAAGAAGCAAGGGATAGAAATAGATGAAGCCGGAATATTTCTCTCCCCGCCCTCGGAGGAATCATCTGTCTAAAGTACAAAACACAACCCAATTTTGCACAGCACACAAAAAAAAACTTTTTTTAAAAAAAAACGCCTTGTTTACATTGCTGCAGAGGAAGTGAGCACTTCAACTCATTTAGTTTCATTTAAAGAGCAAGGAACTGGGTTGGAAACTCTATCTTTTCTAGAGCCATACTTTGGATTTAATTCCACCCCTTCAGGATGGGTATATGACCCAGCCATGAATTCATCCTCTTTCCCTCTCCTGCCTCCAAGCCCTCCCTTCATCGCGGTTATGGAGTCCAGTTGTAGAGTGTAATCTAACCTCAACAACCTTAAGATTCGTAGACTTCCAACTCACAGAATTCCCCAGCCAGTAATTCTGGAAGTCGAAGTCCACAGGTCTTACAGTGGCAAAGATTGGATACACCTCGTGTAGATTTTGGGAGGGGGTTGGGCAGAGATCAGGAGTGAAATCCAGCAGGTTCTGACAGGTTCTGAAGAACCGGTAGCGGAAATTTTGAGTAGTTCGGAGAACTGGCAAATATCACCTCTGGCTGGCCCCAGAGTGGGGAAGGAATGGGAATTTTGCAGTATCCTTCCCCTTGAGTGGGGTGGGAATGGAGATTTTGCAGCATCCGTCCCGTGGAATGGGGTGGGAATGGAGATTTTGCAATATCTTTCCCCTGGAGCGGGGTGGGAATAGAGATTTTGCAATATCTTTCCCCTGAAGCGGGGTGGGAATGGACATTTTGCAATATCCTTCCCCTGCCACGTCCACCAAGCCACACCACGTCCACCAAGCCACACCCACAGAACTGGTAGTAAAAAAAAATTGGATTTCACCACTGGCAGAGAGCTTTCCACTTGTATTTTGTCCTGGGTCATCATATCGCTATTCATTTTGGGTACATGTCTTACCCCAAAATGTTGGGATGGAGCCGTGGTGGCACAGTGGTTAGAGTGCAGTACTGCTGCCTGCCGGCTGCCTGCAATTTGGCAGTTCGAATCTCACCAGGCTCAAGGTTGACTCAGCCTTCCATCCTTCCGAGGTGGGTAAAATGAGGACTCGGATTGTTGTTGGGGGCAATAGGCTGACTCTGTAAACCTGTAAACCTGTAAATCCTCAGGGTGCCGTCAGCCAAACAGTGTAGGCTGGCGACCCCCAGGGGGAGAGCCTTCTCTGTGGGGGCCCCGGCCCTATGGAATGAACTGCCCCCGGACATACGAAGG
>JAKOOJ010000015.1:1930940-1955940 GCA_022577455.1 Arizona elegans | reverse complement strand
TCTCTCTTTCTCTCTCCCTCCCTCCCTCTCCCTCTCTCTCTTTCTCTCTCTCTGTCCCTCCCTCCCTCTCCCTCCCTCTCCCACTCTCTCTTTCTCTCTCTCTCTCTCTCTCTGTCCCTCCCTCCCTCTCCCTCTCCCTCTCCCACTCTCTCTCCTGGCAGGCCTGGGGCCGTTGATCTCGCTCTTGCGATCTGGCGAGATCCGGCCATGAATGGTAGGAATGAGTTTTAATGTTTTAATGTTTTAAATTTTTAAATGTTTTTTATTAGGATTTTAAATGTATTGTGAGCTACCCTGAGTCTTCGGAGAGGGGCGGCATATAAATTAAATTAAATTGAAATTGAAATTTTTCTCTTTCTCTCCCTCCCTCCCTCTCCCCCTCTCTCTCTGTCCCTGCCTCCCTCCCTCTCCCTCCCTCTCCCACTCTCTCTTTCTCTCCCCCCCCTCTCTCTCTTGCACCAGAGTTCAAACCTTGGTTAAGCTTTACCTGATGCTAAACTCCATCATCTATTTATCCAGCTCTCTGCCTGGTCGCAACGTTGCACGCATCATCTCCTCCTCTCTCCGATTCTAATTTTGGCTAGCTAGCAAAAAAGAAAAAGGCCTCTTGAAATGGATGATGTTTATTTTTTCCAGTCGAGATGGGTTTGAATGGGAGAATGGTTTTATGGAGCTTTAAAACAAAAATTTGTAGATTTACTAACAACGGGCTCTCCAGAGGTTCAACTTCCCTTTAAGCTTATTTTAAAGTCCAGGAACCTCTCGGTAAATTATAAAATAGAGTGGGAATACATCATATAATGTTACCTTAAATGAAAGAGACAGCATTTAAAATCCATGCCATGCTTTTGCATAAAAGCAATTTTTTTCTCTCTCTCTCTGTCTCTCTCTCTTTTTCTCCCCCTCTCTCTCCCTCTCCTCTTCCCTCTCTCTCCCTCTGTCTCTCCCTCTCTCTCCCCCACTTCCTCCCCTCCCCCTCTTTCCCTCTCTCCCTCTCTTTTCCCCTCCCTCTCTCCCTCTCCTCCTCCCTCTCTCTCCCCCTCTTCCTCGCTCTCCCTCTCCTCCTCCCGCTCTCTCCTTCTGTCTCTCTCTCTCCCCCTCCCTCTCTCCCTCCCCCTCCCCCTCTCTCTCCTTCTCCTCCTCCCTCTCTCTCTCCCCCCTCTCTCTCCCTCTCCTCCTCCCTCTTTCTCTCTCCCTCTCTTCCTCTCCCCCTCCCTCTCTCTCTCTCCCTCTCTCTCCCTCTCTCCCAGCCACCATTGAGTTTCTAGGTGTAGATTTTTACATTTACCATGCAAAGTGAGGCGGGGGAGACCTTGAAGACCCCTTCCTCTCCACCCCCATCCGAAGAACCATATCACTTGAAAGCACACAGTTTCCTGACTGTCTGCCTCTGTAAACATCCTTCTTCTCATCCCTTCTCTGAAATAAACACCCATACTTCTCATCTATGGCAGGGGTAAAAACTTGTGGCTCTCCAGATGTTACCAAACTACAACTCCCAGCCTCCCTCACTTTGGGCCACGCAGGGCCACGTAGTTTCAGCTTGGCAATCTTCTGGCATCCAAAGAGTGCTTTTCCCAAAGGCAGCTGGATTTTCTTGGTGGTTTCCAAGAAAACACCAAGGAAGTCCAATTGATTTTGGGAAAGGGGGGGAAAGCACCTTTGGGACAACCGTCAGCTGGATGATCGAGAATTTCCATAGACATTCCACATCCTTGAGGTGTGCAGGGTGAGATGCTGCTTCCAACAGAGGTGGGGTTCAGCAGGTTCTGACCAGTTCTGGAGAACCAGTAGTGGAAATTTTAAGTAGTTCGGAGAACCGGTAAATACTACTTCTGACTGGCCCCCACCCCAATCTATTCTTTGCCTCCCGAGTCCCAGCTGATTGGGAGGAAATGTGGATTTTACAGTATCCTTCCCCTGGAGTGGGGTGGGAATGGGTATTTTGCAGTATCGTTCTCCTGGAGTGGGGTGGGAATGGAGATTTTGCAGTAACCTTCTCCTGGAATGGGGAGGAAATGGGGATTTTAACAGCATTCTTCCCCTGCCACGCCCACCAAGCCACGCCCACCAAGCCATGCCACGCCCACCAAGCCATGCCACGCCCACCAAGCCACACCACTGAACCGATAGCAAAAAAAATTTGAAACCCACCACTGGGTTCCATGTATTTATTTATTCATTTAGCTTTTTTGAGGACTTCCTCTTCAAGATAGATATCACACATCATTTGGGATAACTTGCATTATTCAGTACGATGTAGGTTGCCTTAGCGGTTAGATCAGGAACCCCAAAGAAATCTCAGGGTTCTAGACTGGATTGGCCAGTCAAAAACCCTCCAAGAAGAGCCCTAAAGGTGCTTTTTCAAGAGGCAACTGGACTTCCTAGGAGGCTGGACTAGATGACCTGAAAGGTCCCTTCCAATTCTGTTTAATCTAATTTAATCTAATCTAATCTAATCTAATCTAATCTAATCTAATCTAATCTAATCCCCAGTATAATGAGTCATGTCACTGGCAAATCTCTGTGAGTTGAATAAGGCGGCATCCTTGTGTGTAATAAACACTATTCATAGCACTTATGAGTAAAGTCCTCTTCATGAGTAGGTCACACATTAAGGTCATCATTGATGACCTATATCTATAACATGGATGGGCGACATCCCAGAACTACAACTTTTTTTTTTTAATTTGATTTATATGCCGCCCTTCTCCAGAGACTCAGGGCAGCTTACAATGCGTTAAGCAATAGCCTTCATCCTTTTGTATATTTATACAAAGTCAGCTTATTGCCCCCCACAAACTGGGTCCTCATTTCACCTACCTTAGAAAGGATGGAAGGCTGAACCTTGAGCCTTGGAGAGATTCGAACCAGCCAGTAAATTGCAGGCAGCTGTGTTAATAACAGGGTGCTTAGACCACTGTACTATCAAGGCTCTTTTAAAATCTTGATTGGAAGAACATTGTTTCATTCCTAGTTTTCACATAACAAGCCTGACCAAGCTGGAGGTCAGTTGTTGGAATAAAATCTGTTGGTTTGCATTTTTTTTTTCCTCCTTATTTTTTTGGTAGCCAGCTATTTCTTCGTGGTCGGTACTTTGACCTTCACAGTTTATAGCTTAGACTTTCTGTAAGCCTGATTGATTATGGTTTATTCAATAAACCACCCGCTTGGAACAAAGTGAGAAAATCTGTCTTTGTGTGCTTCGGACGTTTTCTGGCCTTGCTTCCTGTTAACCACATGCAACCTCAATGTAAGGGAATAATCCCGTCTTCTGGCGTTCTCTCCTTTGAGTATTCCTAAACTGGGTTATAAAAAAAAAAATAACCTTCCCCTGTATAGCCGATCCAAATTTTTATTTTTTTGAGGAAAGAGAGACTCTGTAGAAGGTTTGCTGCATATTTTAAAAATCAGGGCATTGTCCATCAAAAAAGGACAACAACATCATATTTGTGCGGAAAAGGGGACAATAAGTGATGCAAAAGAAACATCACTATAATTATATCTCCAAACCAGCTTCTGTGTCTCCTCAGCTAGCTTTAAGCAACACACTAGATTCGTGTATTGATGTGGGAATTGAAAGCATTTTATGATGCTAGTGTATGATTCAATGTGCTATGCAATCTCAGATCATTGGATTCTTCCCATTAAACATGGTTAAATATATGTAGGAGAATATATGTAGCTCAGGGTTGAGCTGCGAGGTCCTTGGTGTTCTTTGAGCTTAATTTTTTTCTTGTAGACCTTTCATGACCCAACCCATCAGTGCTAGCATGAAAGGTCTTTAAGAAAACAACCAAGCTTAGAGAGCAAGGAGGACCCCACATGTTAGGTACCATGTTTTTTTGGACTATAAGACGCACTTTTTGTCTCCCAAAAGAAGGTGAAAATGTCTGTGTGTCTTATAGACCGAATATTGCTGAAGCCCTGCCCACCCACTGGCTGTTTTTTGGGCTCCGCACCAGTGGTGGGTTGCCCCCAGTTCGGACCGGTTCGCAAGAACCGGTAGTAAAACCATCGGGAAGCTCCACCCACTGACCCAGACGTCATCAGTGGTGGGTTTCAAATTTTTCTACTACCGGTTCTGTGGGTGTGGCTTGGTGGGCGTGGCATGGCTTGGTGGGCATGGCAGGGGAAGGATACTGTAAAATCTCCATTCGCTCCCCAATCCAGGGGAAGGTTATTGCAAAATCCCCAATCAGCTGGGACTCGGGAGGCAGAGAATAGATGGGGGCGGGGCCAGTCAGAATTTTTACTATCGGTTCTCCGAACTACTCAAAATTTCCACTACCGATTCTCCAGAACTGGTCAGAACCTGCTGAAACCCACCTCTGATGTGCACACTAGATAAGGTACTTCCGGATAAAGTACTTCCAGCAAGTCTTCCGGTTACTGCCACGCATGTGCATGCACTGATCAGCTGGCTGGCGTGCTTATGCTGTAAAACGAAAGAGGAACGGTTGACATCATGCGTGCCAGGCGACATGGCTCCGCGTGCCACTTTGGGCACACGTGCCATAGGTTCGCCATCACGATTCTATTCTTTCTGAACTCGATAAAAGAGGCAAGAAAGTTAGCACCCGGAAAGCATTTTGAAGGATGCATTTACCTCCCAGGCATTTTCGACTTTTGTTTTCGAGTTGACTGAAAATTGCGCAGAATTCATCACATGCTAGCTTCTCTTTCTGGCAAAGAATTACATTTTTCATAAATGATTTACCTTCTCCACGCTCGCACTGTGTCTCCCTTGTTTGATTTATGAGCAAATCCTTGAGTTGATTGTTGTAAAAAGAGCACATTTCTACGCTGTCGTTCGATTTTACTGTTTCCATGTTGTCTTCAGAGGTCTATTTTAATCTTTGACATTCTCTAGCATCAATTTTTTTTTTTTAGGGTAGTTGACATCGGATTGAGTTGGTAATGCTGTCGGCCTTTGAATTAAGCCATCCAAAATTTGAGGAAGTTGTCAAACAACAACAACAACAACCCTTACCGCTCAAAACACAAGAAAAAGCAATATTGCCAAGAAGATAATCTAGAATAAGAATTGGTTAATGCATATTGGTGAAACCACAAGGTAAGTTGCAGGCTGTTAGAGCTGTGATGGCGAACTTCTGGCACACGTGCCCAAAGTGGCATGCAGAGCTATATTGCCTGGCACGCGCAGTGTCGCCCGTTCCTCTTCTGGGTTTCTGGCACGCATGTGCGCGCAATGATCAGCTGGACTTTTTGCATTCTGCAGTGCTGGAAACTGGAGGAGCTGGTCTTCCGTTTTCCTGTATAAGCATGTGCACCAACCAGCTGATCGTTGCGCGCATATCTGTGCCAGAAACCCAGAAGAGTAGCTGGCTGGAACCGGAAGTTCAGTAGCTGAAACCGGAAGTTCATTTTCGGGCACGCACATGCACCCTGGGCAGCTCCTCTTCCGGGTTTCGGCCTACATGTGCGCACGCTCCCTTTTCAGCACTCAGTACTGAAAAGGTTCGCCATCACTGTCTTGGAGGGTGAAACAGCTTTTGCGTCTTTTGTGTGTTCTGCAGTGGTGAAATCCAATTTTTTTTTTACTACCGGTTCTATAGGCGTGGCTTGGTGGGTGTGATGTGGCTTGGTGGGCGTGGCTTGGTGGGCGTGGCAGGGGAAGGATGCTGCAAAATCCCCATTCCCTCCCCACTCCTGGGAGAAGGATATTGCAAAATCTCTAGTCCCACCCCACTCCAGAAGAAGGATGCTGCAAAATCCCCATTCCCTCCCCACTCCTGGGAGAAGGATATTGCAAAATCTCTAGTCCCAACCCACTCCAGAAGAAGGATGCTGCAAAATCCCCATTCCCTCCCCACTCCTAGGAGAAGGATATTGCAAAATCTCCATTCCCACCCCACTCTGGGGCCAGCCAGAGGTGATATTTACCAGCTCTCCGAACTACTCAAAATTTCCGCTGCCGGTTCTCCGAACTGTTCAAAATTTCCGCTACTGGTTTTTCAGAACCTGCTGGATTTCACCCCTGGTCTTCTGGCATTGTATAATTGTGCTGTGAGTCATCTCTTCATTTGTGCCTTCTTGCATCCTAGAAGGCTCTGGGGCTTCCTCAAGAATAGTCAACCAGTGAAATTCCAGTGAAACTGAACTACATTTCCCAGCATGCCTCACCACTGCTTATGTTTCCTAAGCATGCTGGGAACCATAATTCAATGATATCCAACCTCCATTGGTTGGCTGTTCCTATATTCTCTCCTTATTGACTGATGGATGGTTTGATTTTCTTTATTTGATTTTATTTCTATAGCAAGAAATTTCACCCAAGTGACCCTGGGACAGCTCACAATAATTAAAAAAACAACAACAATCAAATACTGTCCTTCTGCTTCAAGATGCACTGACTTAATTCGGCGTGTGCTAAAATGTGGTTTACTAAATAAATTAAAATAAACAGCTGGCTTTGGACAATGCGCTGAGCCATACTCAGGATTCGAAACACTCTCTGTGCAACGCTTAATATCTCAAAAAACGTTTCTGATATAATTGCTCTCTATGACATGATGAACTTGAATTGTTTTGTTGACTAAGATATAAGCCAGCTGGTTTGATTTGAGCTTAATATAATGTATAAAGACGTGGTGGCTCAGTGGCTAAGATGCTGAGCTTGTCGATCGAAAGGTCGGCAGTTCAGCGGGTCGAATCCCTAGTGCCGCGTAACAGGGTGAGCTCCCGAGACTTGTCCCCGCTTCTGCCAACCTAGCAGTTTGAAAACACGTAAAAAATGCAAGTAGAAAAATAGGGACCACCTTTGGTGGGAAGGTAACAGCGTTCCGTGCGCCTTTGGCATTGAGTCATGCCGGCCACACGATCACGGAGACGTCTTCGGACAGCGCTGGCTCTTCGGCTTTGAAACAGAGATGAGCACCGCCCCCTAGAGTCGGGAACGACTAGCACATATGTGCGAGGGGAAGCTTTATCTTTATAATGTATAAGCCACCAAAATTGTGGTTTAGACAAGAAACTACAACTCAATGTATAACAGCTGAGAGTAATTTTTGAACCCAGATCCAGGGTGGATAAAAATCTATGATTTTTTTTTAAATCTAAAAAATCAGATTTAAAAGAAAATTAAATCAGTTTTTTAAAATTTAAATTGGGTTTTTTATTTTTATCATATTTATTTTAATGAAATGCTTTTGGAGTAAAAAAAATCTGTCTAAAGATAGTTTTCTATTTAAGATACATTAATAATTGAGTTTATTCAGCATGAAATGGAGCTTAGTTATGTAGCATGAGGCTGTACATTCTGCAATATTCACATTTTTGGTAAACTCATTCAATGAATCCAAGCTCTGCAAGCTGAGATAATATGCACTCTAAATAGGAAATCTTCATTTTGTTTGCAAATAATCATATTAAAGATTCTAACTACCAGCCAGAATGAGCCCTTACATTTAAAGAGCACTTGTCATTTCAGATCCATCATGGCAGCTCCTGTTAGCAGGCATCCACTTACCTGCTGCCTGCCATGTCCCTCACCTTGTTGTGTCATTGCCGCATCACCATCCATCCCATTAAAGTGAATGGGATTGTCAGTGAGTCAGCAGCGGATCAGAGATGACAGTTGCTCTTTAAAAATTATGATTTAAATCGAGTTGATTTAAATCAAATTCCCCCCTGCCCAAATCTAGGTGGAATTTTGTTTTAGAAAGAGCTATTCATTTCACTGGGCTCCAAGATCACCGCAGATGGAGACTACAGCCAAGAAATTAAAAGATGCTTGCTCCTGGGGAGGAAAGCTATGGCAAATCTAGATAGCTCACTAAAAAGCAGAGACGTCACCCTGCCAACAAAAATGCGTATAATCAAGGCGATGGTTTTCCCAGTTGCAATGGATGGCTGTGAAAGTTGGACCATAAGGAAGGCTGAGCGCCAAAGAATTGAGGCCTTTGAACGATGGTGCTGGAGAAGACTCCTGCGAGTCTCTTGGACTGCAAGGCGATCAAACCGGTCAGTCCTAGAGGAGATCATCCCTGACTGCTCTTTAGAAGGCCAGATCCTGAAGAGGAAACTCAAAGGCCACCTAATGAGAAGGAAGGACTCCCTGGAGAAGAGCCTAATGCTGGGAACAATTGAGGGCAAAAGAAGAATGGGACGACAGAGAACGAGGTGGCTGGATGGAGTCACTGAAGCAGTTGGTTTGAGCTTAAATGGACTCCAGAGGATGGTAGAGGGCAGGAAGGCCTGGAGGAACATTGTCCATGGAGTCACGATAGGTCGGACACGACTTCGCAACTAATAGCATCAATAACAACAATTCATTTCACTCAAGTTATGATTAACAGACTCATCATCACTCATGCCTTCTTTTTATTTGTAAGAACAAGTCTACCACATTGGCCGTATAAGAAAGTTCTGAGAGGGATGAAAGTATTTAACATATTTGAATATTGAGAAGCTTCTTAGGTTTCCATTCTGACCTCTGGCCCGAATTACTAATAGTTGGAGAATTGTCAATGATACAACAACAACAACAACAAAAAAGCTTCTGACATCGCCCCGAACTGAGCTTCTAGGAGTGTTTGGCAGTTGTCATGACGGATCTTCATTCAACAGCTTGGTTAAGTCTTGACAGAATAAGTCCACATTGCTAAGTCAGTTTCTCTCTCTCTCCCTCCTTCTTATTTTTGACTTTGGGGCACTCGGTTCAGGAAAATGCCTTTGCTAAAGGAAGCTTCTGATGCAAATCATTTAGGCAGCTGTCAAAGTCTAAGAAGGGGATGTCACTGAACACGCATTAGGCGAGCAGAGCTCTTTGAGTCCAGAGGCTTCAGTTTTGAGACTTGCTACCCAGGATGGGGAATAGATGGAGACGTTGACACAGGTCTTGCTTGAGATGGAGACACTCACTTCTTTTGGATCAGAGAAAAGACCATTATCTATATCAGAGGTGGGCAAATGTGGCCCTTTTACAACCTGTGGACTTCAACTCCCAGAATTCCTGAGACAGAGGTCCATGCCCCCGAGGTATCCCACCTAACAATTCTGGGTCTTGGAGGCCACCACCTGGAGGTACCAGGATGGGGTTAAACAGCTTTGAACATTAAGAGATTAACAGAGTTGGAAGGGACCTTGTAGGTCAGTGATGGCTAACCTTTTTGCCGTCGCGTGCCAAAAGTGGGAGTTGCGCCGGGGGGGGATCGCACGCATGCGTGCCCACACCTATAATTCAATGCCCCCCATGTACCCCGCTACGCTCCCCCTGCTTTTGGCACGCAATGGCAAAAAGGTTACCAGTGGTCCCGGTAGGTTCGTTTTTTGCCCTCCCCAGGCTCCAGAGGCTTTCTTGGATCCTGGGGAGGGTGAAAACAACCTTCCCCACTCCCCCAGAGGCCCTCTGGAGGCTGGAAACAGCCCGTTTTCTGACTTACGGTGGGCCAAGAAGGCCCAAAAATCAGCTCGCTGGAGTGTACATGTGCGCTGGAGCTGAGTTAGGGCAACATTCACGTGCCCACAGATATGCCATGTGCCATAGGTTCACCATCATCATGCCCAAGCAGGAGACCTTACACCATTCTCTCTCCAGTCTCCTCTTGGAAGCCTCCAGTGATGAAGCTCCCACAGCCATTGAACAGCCTGTCTGGATGACTCATTACTTTGCAGTGCTCAAAACCTCTGTTCCATCATGGGCTTGTAGTTGTTACCTTGATACTTACTTATAAGTGTTGGATTTTTTTAATTAACTAAAAATTTTTTTAAAAAAATAAATAAATAATGATTCATCTTAAGTGACATAAACAGCTCTGTATTTTCTGTCTGTCTGCTGCTTCTTCTCAAACTTGGAGGTAGCAGAAAGGAAAGGGAAATGGTTGAATTTCAGCTGCTTCTCCACTTCATGAACCATCAGCTGGTTCCTTAATAACTTCATGAGGAAAAGGCACCTTTTCTTCCCCAGAGTTTACGCAATAATTCAAAGTGACAAGGACTCGAAGTTGGCTTCCTTCCTTTCTTTCAACCCATCTCTCTTGCCAGGAACATCAAATCAAGGTAACAGTGAGCTGTTTGCTTGCGGCTGTATTTTGGGAGATTTATGATGGGTGAAGTAAATAATACTGAAATAATGAAAAATGTTCTTGGTTTGTAGACTGCGGGATGTGTTAAAAGAAAAACTAGTCTAATTTAGTTCTTTTAAAAAATGAATTTTGAGGTACTATTTCCTTCCTTCCTTCCCACCCTTTTATTTTTCCTTTATTCCTCCCTTCCTCTCTCCCTTCCTTCCTCCCCCCTCCTTTCTTCCTATCCTATCCTTCCTTTCTTCCTTCCCTTCATTTCCCTCCTTCCTTCCCAACCAAACCTTTTATTTTTTCTTCCTTCCTTCCTTCTTCCCTCCCTCCTTCCCTTCCTATCCCATCTATCCTTCCTTCATTTCCTTCCTTCCTTCCCAACCCACCCTTTTATTTTTCCTTCCTTCCTTCCTTCCTCCCTCCCTCCCTCCCTCCCTCCATCTCCCATTTATCTTTCCTTCCGTCCTTCCTTTCTTCCTCCCTCCCTCCCTCTTCCTTCCATCCATCCTTCCTTCCTTCCTTCCTTTCTTTCCTTCCTTCCTTCCCAACCCACCCTTTTATTTTTCCTTCCTTCCTTCCTCCCTCCCTCCCTCCCTCCATCTCCCATCTATCCTTCCTTCCATTCTTCCTTCCTTTCTTCCTCTCCCTCCCTCTTCCTTCCTTCCTTCCTTCCTTCCTTCCTTCCTGCCTGCCTTCCTGCCTTCCTGCCTTCCTGCCTTCCTTCCCATTTATTATTAAATAATATATATGCAATATTATTTGCTCATTTTATCACATTGGAGAAGTCAATAGTTAAAATAAGTCGGTGGTGGCTGAGCTAAGTTTAACCAGGATTGAGAATGCCAAAATTCCCAACAACCCAGTCCAGAAACCAGTAAAGTGGTTTTTGCAAAGTGAAACAGGTTTTTTTTTAGCAACCTTCCTCCTGATCTGGTTCTACTAGTCACTAACCCATTTTTTTTTGCAAGGTGTATCAAGTAATGAAAAGCAACGAGCAGAAATCTGAAGAATTGTGAGTTTCCTCAAGAAAGATTTTGCGATCCTAAATACATTTCATGTTAGATGCATTGCTTGAAGGTTTTATTTATCAAGTATTCAGCCACTTTGAGGGATTTACGAAGTATTTGGAAGCGATTTCCAGATCCTTCTCAATTCCTGCACATTTACCTCACGATCACCAAATCACCACTTCTCCACCATTTCTTGGAAGCTACATTTCCATCAAAGGTTCGCCATCCATCCATTCAATTGCTTTTCACAACATTGTAGAACAATGTTGTTGTTGTTGTTAAAAAAAATCTCCAACAGCTTCAGTAAAGTGTGGTTGTTAACAGTAAACCCTGGGATGTTTTCCTGTCTGTGTTTCCCCAGATTTATGTCTTTTTTTTTTTTTTCAATGAAAACAGACCACCACAACAGAAGAATGGAAGGAAATGCTTCAATGGGCGGAGAGCTTCGAATCCCATTGACCCCACCCTCAAAACAAACTAACCTGGGACCTTTCTAAAGTCGTGTGTTGTTGTTTTCTTTCACTAATCTTGCATTGTGATTTCACCGTGGCCTTTCTCTCTGCTTTATATAGCATCCTTCAGCAATACCCAGGAACAGATTTAAGGCAAAGTTGGATGCATAATTCATGTGATTGTACATGCTGTCTAATTGCACGTGGAGCCAAATTTGTGCTCCCGTAGACGCACTCTGTATTCATATCGCAAAAATAGAACAGCCATTAAGCGTCTGTTGCAACTGTAAACCAGGCACACGCTGGAGGGAGGATTGACTGAAGTTTTGTAAGGGGTGGGCTTCTGGGGGTTCATAGGGGTTCGGGAGAACCTCTAGCTAAGATTCTGTGCAGTTTGGAGAACTCCCAAATCCCACTCCTGGCTGGCCTCGCCCACCCCACTGCTCCCCTCCCAGGAGACCCCATGCAGCCAGTTTTGGATGCAGGTAAGTGCAAGGTGCGCGCGGAGGCTCGGGGAGGGTGAAAAACGGGCCTACCGGAAGGTCGGGAAGGCTGGAAACTGGCCCATTTCTGGCCTCCAGAGGGCCTCTGGAGCCTGGGGAGGCCGTTTTCACCCTCCCGGAGGCTCGAGAAAAGCCTCCAGAGCCTGGGGAGGGCAAAAAAACCACCACCACCACCCTGGTGCAGGAGGCCAGCTAGGCCACGCCCACCATGGCCACGCCCACCCAGCAACCGGGCAGAGAACCCCTTGCTAAAATTTTTGAAGCCCACCGCTGGGAGACCTGGCAGGTGCCTCTTTGTACGTCCTTCAACTGAGACCCTTTGGAAGCACCAGGCGTACCACAGAAGTTGGCATATGCCAACTGGACAGAAGGACTTGCAAAGAAAGACAGAAACCGAGCGATGCGCGCCGCTTTTTGAACCCTTTTCAAAAGTGGCCTCCAAGCCGCCATTTTTAATACATGCACAGTCATTTATCCATCATTTTTCATTCATCTTATCTTTTAACTTTCATTTTTAATTTTTACTTTTTCGGGGCTGCTCTTTTACCATTTACCTTTAACACAACCTTTCTTCTTCTCCTCCCCTTCTCTTTCTTCTTCTTTCTCCTCCTACTTTCTTCGTTCTTCCTCTCCTTCTCTTTCCTACTTCCCTTTCCTTTCCCCCACTCCTCTATTCTTCCCCTCTTCTAGCCTTCTCTTCTGCTCCTCTTTCCCCTCCCTTTTCTTCCTCTCCTTTTCTCTTTCTTCTTTCTCTCCCTCTCCTCTCTTCCCCCTTCCTCTCTCTCTACTCCTTCCCCTCTCGCTTGTTGTTTCCCTTTTCAGTTCAATCTAAAATGGTATTCGAGCAGCCCCGATTTTCTATTTATCTTTATTCTCATTTCAATTTATTTGATTTGATTAATATTTATTTTTATTTCCTCATTTCTGAACATTTTTATAACATCTCACTTTTTTTCCTTTTACCCCCCCTCCCCTTTCTCCTTTTACTTGGCATCATCTGGGATTCTATTTTTCTGATTGTTTTTTTCCCATCTATTCTCTACCTATTTTATCTCCACAGCCTTATTCACATTTCCTTTCTAACCAATCATAAAATTTATCCCATGTCTTGAAATACATCAGCTCCTCTTTATCTTTTATAGGATGGTCATTCTCCTCTCGCATCCTTTTTCCTTTCATGACTCTTCGCGTACACCTTCTCCTCTCCTGCCTGCGAAAGCCCCCCACCCCACTCCTCTTTCTGTGTCATGCTGTGTAAACAGAGGACATCGGTGTCCATAGGGCAACAAATGACAGTCTGCAGCATTGCCTTTTGAACAACTGTGCAATGACTCCTAGGAGACACCGACACAGTCAAAAATAGATTAGTCAATACTGTTTTGTATCAATGACTGCAGGATGCAGATACGAACGGTCCAAGAGAGGGAGGGAGAGAGGGAGAAAGACTCTATAGTTCTCCATCCCCTCGTGTGGCTTTTCCGTCCAAGAACGCTTCCAGCATCGTCTTGAAATGAACACCCTGGAGAGATAGAAAAGAGCAAAGATGTATTTTAGGATATGGAAGGGTTTTTTTTCTTTAGTTCTTCTGTTGTGTAAGTGGGAGAGGGGAGACACCGGAGACAAACTGCAACTTTGCACATACCAGATACAGTAGTGGCCAAAATTGTGGAAACTTTTGGGGAAAAGTATGTTTTTGAGGTTTGATGGCTAATAACACCACTTTTCTTTTCTTTTATTCTTTTTTTTTTTTTTGAGTTTCAAGATAATCCTATTCCATTGCTGGAATGGCCTGGGAATAGCCCAGACCTTAACCTAATGGAAAATCTATGGAGCCAACTAAAGAAACTTGTTAGTCAGAAGCAACCCAACAATAAATCCCAGTTAATAGAAGCCATCCTTCAATCTTGGTTTCACATGATAACAGCTTCAGAATTAAAAGACTTGGTTCATTCCATGGGAAGACGTTGTAAGGCAGTAATTCATGCTAAAGGTTACCCAAATAAGTATTAATTGACATGGTGATGATTTTTGTATATCTAGCTTTTTCTACGGTGATAATTTTTCTATATCTCGTTTTTTCTACGTGTTTCACTTTTCTTCTTCGTACTGTAATTGCTATTCTAATAGCAAATCCTTTATAAAAGTTATAGGATTACATTCTTGATTAAATTATCTTTCCATTAAGATCTAATTTTGGCTTAACTTTTTTAAATGTTTTAAATTGGTTTGTTATTGTTTTTAAATTACGGGGCCAAATTTATATATATCCTTTTAATACTATTTTAATGTTTGTAACTTATGTTTTTATTTGGCTGTACACCACCCTGAGTCCTCAGGGAAAAGGGCAGTATATAAATTGGATATAAAATAAAAAAATAAATAATTTTATGGTACTACTCCAAAAAAAGAAAAGTGTTGTTATTAGATAGTTTTAAAAAATATACACTTTTCCCAAAAGGTTTCCACAACTTTGGCCACTACTGTATTGTAGCTCAGGGTTAAACTGTGAGGTCCTTGATGGTCTCTGAGCTTGGAGGCCTCCTTCTCCCAATTTTTTTTAAAAAATAATTATGCTATTCCAATCAAGTCTATAACATGAATGTGATAACTGAGTTGTTCTTTTAAGCATCTAACAGAATAACAGAACTGGAAGGACTAAGTGCTGTTAAGAAGCACCAGCTGCCTGCAATTACTGCAAGTTCAAATCTCACCAGGCTCAAGGTTGACTCAGCCTTCCATCCTTTCGAGGTAGGTAAAATGAGGACCCGGATTGTGGGGGCAATAAGCTGACTTTGTATAAAAAAGAACACCGCTTAGGGGGGGGTATATACAAAAGGTATATACAAAAGTATGAAAGCTATTGCTTAACGCATTGTAAGTTGCCCTGAGTCTCCGGAGAAAGGGCGGCATATAAATCGAACCAATAAATAAATTTTATTTTGATAGTTTTTATTTTTTTTTTCAATGCCTCCTTCAACTTCCCTACGGATCAAAGGGTTAGTGTTTGTTGCTGAAATTCTAGCATTCTTGCCATCTTCTAAACTATTAGTTCCTTTCCTAAGGCTCCTGTGAGACAGTGCTCAATTTGAACATCAAATCCCCCCTTTCCGAGGAACCGTGAGTGGGTGTTTAACAAAACATTTTGTTTGGTTGTTGTTGTTTTTTTTATCTCTCTCCTAAACAAGCATGTTGGTTTCCTTGTTTGTGTCCTTAAGATGTCGGTGACTGTTTTCTTCACTTGTTTTGAATGCAATATTGGGATTAGAAAAGCAAATTCTTAATTATGGAGGCTGTTGAAGCATCTCAGCGCAACTCCTTAATTTCCTCCAAGCGGACAACATTCCTTACTATTTTATTTTCCATTTCTTTCTCTTTTGTGCTCTTTGTCTCTCTCCCGTCCCAGTTGTGTCCTTGTCTCCTTTTAGCGCAGACTAGAAAATGCCTGAGGAAAAATAACACCTCGAAATGAATATCTGAAGTTCTGAGATTAGCCACTAAGTATTGAAGAGAGAGGTTTCTGAAACTCTGAATTAAAGTGCAAAGGAGTCAGAAGAACCACAGCGGCGGTTAAAAATATCTTCCTTTTAAAAACAGATTAGCAGGATTGAGTTAAATCAGGAGAGCTCTACTTTTTACTTTCCATCATAAATCAGGACTAAAGAACAATTTCCCTGTGGCGCCTCAGACTGTTAGGTCACCCAGCTTTCCATGAGTTTTAGATGGAACGGGAGATATTCTGCAATCATTCTCCTCCTCCTCCTCCTCCTTTTCTTCTCCCTCTCCCTCCTCTCCCTCCTCCTTCTTCTCCTTCTCCTTCTCTTCCTCTTCCTCCATTCCTTCTCTTTCTCCTCCATTCCTTCCCCTTCTCCTCCTCCATTCCTTCTCCTCCTCATCCTCCTACATTCCTCCTCTTCCTCCATTCCTTCTCCTCCTCTTCCTCCTCCTCCTCCTCTGTTCCTTCTCCTTCTCCCTCTTCTTCTCCTTCTTCTCCTCCTCCTCCTCTTCCTCCGTTCCTTCTCCTTCTCCTCCTCCGTTCCTTCTCCTTCTCCTTCTCCATCTCCTCCTCTTCCTCCATTACTTCTCCTTCTCCTCCTCCATTCCTTCTCCTCCTCCTCTCTAGCATATTCCCGCAGGTGCAGGGTCTGCTTTTCAGATCATTGAATGCCACTTTGCACAGTCAGCTGTGTCTCCAGGGCGCAGGCCCATGGCTTGGATATCTTTGTTGATGGCATCTTGCCATCTCTATTTTGGATACCTGCAAGGTCGCCGGCCATTGACTTCTAGTTGATAGGCAGTCTTGGCAACGGTGGAAGGTGCTGCTCTGTGGACATGTCCATACCAACGGAGTCGGCCTTCTCTCATCTTCTCAATCACAACTATTCTGGAGGCCGATATATATTTGTATTTGTTGAAATCTGTGTTGAGTGAGAAATGACCTCTCAGGTTTGGGGTTTTCAGTTCCCCAGATGCAGAAATGCAGGTAGTCCTCTACTTACGACCACAATTGAGCCTAAAACATCTGTTGCTAGATGAGACAGTTGTTAAGCAGGTTTTGCTTCAATTTCACCTTTCCTGCCTAGTTGATTAAGTGAATCACTGCAGTTGTTAAATTAATAATACGGTTGCTAAGTGAATCTGGCTTCCCCGTTGATTTTGCTTGTCAAAAGATCCCAAAAGGGACCTGGGACACTAAAACCGTCATAAGTACATGCCAGTTGCCAAGCATCCAAATGTTTTTAATCACGTGATCATGGGGATGCTACAATGGTCATGCGAAAAATGCTCCTAAATCACATTTTTTTCCCCAGTGCCATCCTAACTTTGAATGGTCATTAAACAAAGTGTTCTCAATGGAAGATTGCTTGCATTATGCTTTTATTTTCTTTCTTCGCCCACTTTTCTTTCTCTTTCTTGTCATTATCTGGATGACATCCGGGACAATTTTTTTGTGGAGTGATGGGTTAAACGATCAGCCACAGAAGGTTCAGTGCTTACATAGAGAGACCGAATATTTTTCCGCTCGCTGGCTGTTTAATCTCTCAATCTCATTACTGAAGATAAACAGCCAGTATTAATAGCCAGAGCGGCTGGTTACAGATATGACATGTTATTTCAGCCCGCTGAATGTTTTTCATTTCCAGATTTTAAGGAGAAGTAATTAGGTTTCATTACAGGTCAATAAAGCATTTTTAAAAAGAAAAGAAAAAAAAAAGAGCAGCCCTGATAGGCTGCAGCATGGAAGCAGATCAGGGGTGGGTTCTAATTTTTTTTACTACCGGTTCTGTGGGCATGGCTTATTTTGTGGGCGTGGCTTGATGGTCATGTGACAATTATTTAGGATTTAGCAGAGGTACTGGTCTATCAGGCTTTTAACTGCTTGCAGAGCTGTACTGATCTACCCATTTATTTTTGCAGGCACTGATCTACTCATGTATTTTTGCAGGCACTGGTCTACTCATTTGTTTTCTTTTAACACTGATCAGCTGTAGGGCGGCCCTTTGAAGCCCCGCGGCAAGAGTTTAAACAATTTTTTTTCCCTCTAGCCATCAGCTGGGACTCAGGAGGCAGCAATAGATTGGGGATGGGGTCAAATAAAAGGTAAGAATAACGCGGGGGGTGAGGGGGCAATGGGGGAGGGGCACCGGGTGGGCGGGTGGGCAGAATCGGTTCGGTGATGTCATATCGTCACCGCTACTGGCTCGGGAGAACCGGGCCGAACCGGGAGGAACCCACCACTGAAGCAGATGGCAAACACTGCACTGTTCATTGGCAAATACATTTTTTTTTTCATAGCAGGAGTAAAATATATATATATATATAAAATCCGTGGCCCTCCCAGATGTGAGAAAATTTAAATTCCTTCATCTTTACTTTTCTCAAAGGGCCAGAGGATACAGAAAGTTTTATCAAGAATTGGTGGTGGACCAGAATTTTGCCTGTTGGATTGAGAAATGTTTCTCTTAACATTTTGTTAAGAGTCTGGTACGTGATATTCAGGAGTGGGCTTCAAAGGTTTTAGCAAGGGGTTCTCTGCCCAGTTGCTGGGTCGGTGTGGCTATGGTGGGTGTGGCCATGTGGGCCTCCTGCACCATGGTAGAGAGGGGAGCGTTTTTGCCCTCCCCGGGCTCCAGAGGCTTTCCTCGAGCCTCCTGGAGGGTGAAAACGGCTCCGGAGGCCCTCTGGAGGCCGGAAATAGACCCAAACTTCTGGTAGGCCCGCTTTTCGCCCTCCTCAAGCCTCCATGCGTGCCTTGCACTTACCTACATCTAAATGGGCCACGTGGGGACTCCTGGGAGGGGTGGGGTGGGCAAGGCCAGCCAGGGGTGGGATTTGGGAGTTCTCCAAACTGCACAGAATCTTAGCTAGAGGTTCTCCCGAACCCCTATGAACCCCCAGCAGCCCACCCCTGGTGATACTAGGTGTAAACTTTACAACTATATTGCTAAAGTTTGGAAAACAATTTTTATTACGAATAAACCTTACGCTCAAAACAAAAGGATAAAAGGGTGTTTGTGGGAGGAAGAAAAGTTTCTTTCGCTCTCCTCTTTCTCCATCGTTGGCTCCGATGGAGAATTTTTCAATCTTTATCCTATCAAGTTTCCACAATCAGTTTTCACAATTCGGGTAGAAGAGAGACACGTAATTAGCAGCAACTGGTACCATTTTTCATGAATAATGAATTTGCTCGAAGAACATGCTGCTTATGCTTTCTCCTAATAATGAACAATAGATTAGGCTATTAATGTTCTCACTGTTCGGGATAAAATTGGCCCGACATTCTGTATTCCAATTATTTATTGTACGGGTGGGAAAAGGGTCTTTTCTGAATGCTAAATATTAGATGGGAAGGAAATAGCAATTATCTCCATTATCCCTTGGAACATTATATCCTCTTCTTTGTCTCCATTGATTCTCTACATTGTTTGAAATATGTGCTTTGCTATTTCCTTCCTTTCTTTCCACCTGTAATCCCGTGACCATCCATGAGGTAGCAAAAAAAATAAAAATAAAATAAAAATTGCAGCCTTGAGTGGAAAATAAATTCAGAAATACTGATGAATTTAAAAAAGGGGGGGTTGCTTCTCTAGGAAGTTAGTCTCTTTTTCCAAGTCCCACTCTAGAGTTGGGTTGTCCACCAGAAAAAACTTCAAAGATGCAAATGTAGGGTTGGAGTTCTAGAGTTAGAAAGGACCTTGGAGGTCTTCTAGTTCAACCTTGTCTTCAGAGCAAGAATCCTCATATTAGATGAATGGTTGTCCAACTTGGAACCCTTCATTGATGGCCTTCAAATTCCATCTCTCGCAAAAAACAGTGGTTGAGACCAGAAGTGGGCTTCCAAAATTTTAGCAAGGGGTTCTCTGCCCAATTGCTGGGTGAGCATAACCATGGTGGGTGTGGCCTAGTTGGCCTCCTGCCCTCCCCGGGCTCCAGAGCCTTTCCTTGAACCCCCAGGAGGGCAAAAACGGCCTCCCCAGGCTCTGGAGGCGCTCTGGAGGCTGTAAACGGGCCTCTTTCCAGCCTTCTCAAACTTTCAGTAGGCCCTTTTTTTTGCCCTCTCCGAGCCTCTGTGTGCCCCCTGCACTTACCTGCATCCAAAACGGGCCGCGTGGGGATTCCTGCGATGGGCGGAGTCAGCCAGGAGTGGGATTTGGGGGTTCTCCAAACCGCACAGAATCTTAACTAGAGGTTCTTCTGAACCCCTGTGAACTCCCAACAGCCCACCCCTGGGTTGAGACCTTCCTCCATTGGCCTGTTTTCATGTCCAGACAGTGCTTCTCTCTACCCCACCCAAGCTTGTCTTTGCCACTGCTGTGTTTGTGCATCTCTGCAACATCTCAGGCTATTGAAAAACAGATCTTCCTTGTTGTTCCAGCTTGCAGTCCCTAGAAAGCTTGAGGGTAGATAGTTTCCTGCCAGCTTCCTTTGGGCTTTCTTCCCGCTTCCTCTCCTTACTTTCTCAGGACCTTGCCAGAACTATTTTGTTTTGGTGATCATGGAAACCCCAATTTTGCTCCGCCGAGCACATTTCACTCCACCGTCTGTCGCAACGCTGGCTAAATGAATAAGCAGGTTCATCATCATCATGAAGCAGGACTTGGCTGGCTTTTCTTGCAAGGTGCCAGGTGGAGAACAAAAAACACACCGAGCCAAAGAAAAGAAAGAGGCATTTATTTTTTTCCCCAGGTTTCAGGGTGTGTGTGTGGGGGAGAGAGAGATTTAATGGAAATCACGGTGGAAAATATAATGCTGAAATGGGCTCCAATCCAGAAAAATGCAGGTGTGGTGGAAAGCAAAATTTCTGGGCAAGCAGTTCCAGGTATCTGGAATAGAATAGAATAGAATAGAATAGAATAGAATAGAATAGAATAGAATAGAATAGAATAGGAGTAGAGTAGAGTAGAGTAGAGTAGAGTAGAGTAGAGTAGAGTAGAGTAGAATAAATAGAATAGAATAGAGTAGAGTAGAGTAGAACAGAACAGAACAAATAGAGTAGAGTAGAGTAGAGTAGAGTAGAGTAGAGTAGAGTAGAATAGAATAGAATAGAATAGAATAGAATAGAATAGAATAGAATAGAATAGAATAGAATAGAATAGAATAGAATAACAGAGTTGGAAGGGACCTCGGAGATCTTCTAATCCAACCCCCTGCTTAGGCAGGAAACCCTCCACCACTTCAGACAAATGGTTATCCAACATCTTCTTAAAAGCTTCCAGTGTTGGAGCATTCACAAGTTCTGGAGGCAAGTTGTTCCACTGATTCATTGTTCTCACTGTCAGGAAATTTCTCCTTAGTTCTAAGTTGCTTCTCTCCTTGATGAGTTTCCACCCGTTGCTTCTTGTCCTGCCCTCAGGGGATTTGGAGAATAGCTTGACTCCCTTTTCTTTGTGACAGTCCCTGCGATAATGGAATATTATTGGATATTGAATTCTTAGAATCCTTCCCCTGGAGTATGGGGGGTTATGGAGATTTTTCAATATCCTTCCCCCAGGAGTGGGGAGGGAATGGGGATTTTGCAGTATCCTTCCCCTGGAGTGGGGTAGGGATGGAGATTTTGCAGTATCTTTCCCCTGCCATGCCCACCAAGCTATGCCCACCAAGCCACGCCACGCCCACAGAACCGGTAGTAAAAAAAATTGAATCCACCACAGAGCCAGAGGTTTCTCTCTTCCTTCTCTCAACGGATTGAGGCTGCATCTAAAACATAGCATAGGAATTCTCCTAAAGGCACACTCATATATATATATATATATATATATATATATGTCTTTTTCTGTTTTTCGTAGGCTTTTATGTGCATATTCTTTCTAGCCAGGTTTTACCTACGTAAGCTAGGTTGTTCTGCAGCTCTGGCTGTGTGAAATCTCATTCACCATCCTCAGAGCTCCTCCTCTGCTGACAAACTGCAACTCTGCGTTGCTCTCTGGGAGACTCAGATAGCTATTTCTGCCTTATAAGGCTTCGTCAGTGAGCCACACCCACTTCTCAGATATTCCCCCTGTAAAGGTACAATGTGTCTTTTTCTGTTTTTCGTAGGCTTTTATGTGCATATTCTTTCTAGCCAGGTTTTACCTACGTAAGCTAGGTTGTTCTGCAGCTCTGGCTGTGTGAAATCTCATTCACCATCCTCAGAGCTCCTCCTCTGCTGACAAACTGCAACTCTGCGTTGCTCTCTGGGAGACTCAGATAGCTATTTCTGCCTTATAAGGCTTCGTCAGTGAGCCACACCCACTTCTCAGATATTCCCCCTGTAAAGGTACAATGTGTCTTTTTCTGTTTTTCGTAGGCTTTTATGTGCATATTCTTTCTAGCCAGGTTTTACCTACGTAAGCTAGGTTGTTCTGCAGCTCTGGCTGTGTGAAATCTCATTCACCATCCTCAGAGCTCCTCCTCTGCTGACAAACTGCAACTCTGCGTTGCTCTCTGGGAGACTCAGATAGCTATTTCTGCCTTATAAGGCTTCGTCAGTGAGCCACACCCACTTCTCAGATATTCCCCCTGTAAAGGTACAATGTGTCTTTTTCTGTTTTTCGTAGGCTTTTATGTGCATATTCTTTCTAGCCAGGTTTTACCTACGTAAGCTAGGTTGTTCTGCAGCTCTGGCTGTGTGAAATCTCATTCACCATCCTCAGAGCTCCTCCTCTGCTGACAAACTGCAACTCTGCGTTGCTCTCTGGGAGACTCAGATAGCTATTTCTGCCTTATAAGGCTTCGTCAGTGAGCCACACCCACTTCTCAGATATTCCCCCTGTAAAGGTACAATGTGTCTTTTTCTGTTTTTCGTAGGCTTTTATGTGCATATTCTTTCTAGCCAGGTTTTACCTACGTAAGCTAGGTTGTTCTGCAGCTCTGGCTGTGTGAAATCTCATTCACCATCCTCAGAGCTCCTCCTCTGCTGACAAACTGCAACTCTGCGTTGCTCTCTGGGAGACTCAGATAGCTATTTCTGCCTTATAAGGCTTCGTCAGTGAGCCACACCCACTTCTCAGATATTCCCCCTGTAAAGGTACAATGTGTCTTTTTCTGTTTTTCGTAGGCTTTTATGTGCATATTCTTTCTAGCCAGGTTTTACCTACGTAAGCTAGGTTGTTCTGCAGCTCTGGCTGTGTGAAATCTCATTCACCATCCTCAGAGCTCCTCCTCTGCTGACAAACTGCAACTCTGCGTTGCTCTCTGGGAGACTCAGATAGCTATTTCTGCCTTATAAGGCTTCGTCAGTGAGCCACACCCACTTCTCAGATATTCCCCCTGTAAAGGTACAATGTGTCTTTTTCTGTTTTTCGTAGGCTTTTATGTGCATATTCTTTCTAGCCAGGTTTTACCTACGTAAGCTAGGTTGTTCTGCAGCTCTGGCTGTGTGAAATCTCATTCACCATCCTCAGAGCTCCTCCTCTGCTGACAAACTGCAACTCTGCGTTGCTCTCTGGGAGACTCAGATAGCTATTTCTGCCTTATAAGGCTTCGTCAGTGAGCCACACCCACTTCTCAGATATTCCCCCTGTAAAGGTACAATGTGTCTTTTTCTGTTTTTCGTAGGCTTTTATGTGCATATTCTTTCTAGCCAGGTTTTACCTACGTAAGCTAGGTTGTTCTGCAGCTCTGGCTGTGTGAAATCTCATTCACCATCCTCAGAGCTCCTCCTCTGCTGACAAACTGCAACTCTGCGTTGCTCTCTGGGAGACTCAGATAGCTATTTCTGCCTTATAAGGCTTCGTCAGTGAGCCACACCCACTTCTCAGATATTCCCCCTGTAAAGGTACAATGTGTCTTTTTCTGTTTTTCGTAGGCTTTTATGTGCATATTCTTTCTAGCCAGGTTTTACCTACGTAAGCTAGGTTGTTCTGCAGCTCTGGCTGTGTGAAATCTCATTCACCATCCTCAGAGCTCCTCCTCTGCTGACAAACTGCAACTCTGCGTTGCTCTCTGGGAGACTCAGATAGCTATTTCTGCCTTATAAGGCTTCGTCAGTGAGCCACACCCACTTCTCAGATATTCCCCCTGTAAAGGTACAATGTGTCTTTTTCTGTTTTTCGTAGGCTTTTATGTGCATATTCTTTCTAGCCAGGTTTTACCTACGTAAGCTAGGTTGTTCTGCAGCTCTGGCTGTGTGAAATCTCATTCACCATCCTCAGAGCTCCTCCTCTGCTGACAAACTGCAACTCTGCGTTGCTCTCTGGGAGACTCAGATAGCTATTTCTGCCTTATAAGGCTTCGTCAGTGAGCCACACCCACTTCTCAGATATTCCCCCTGTAAAGGTACAATGTGTCTTTTTCTGTTTTTCGTAGGCTTTTATGTGCATATTCTTTCTAGCCAGGTTTTACCTACGTAAGCTAGGTTGTTCTGCAGCTCTGGCTGTGTGAAATCTCATTCACCATCCTCAGAGCTCCTCCTCTGCTGACAAACTGCAACTCTGCGTTGCTCTCTGGGAGACTCAGATAGCTATTTCTGCCTTATAAGGCTTCGTCAGTGAGCCACACCCACTTCTCAGATATTCCCCCTGTAAAGGTACAATGTGTCTTTTTCTGTTTTTCGTAGGCTTTTATGTGCATATTCTTTCTAGCCAGGTTTTACCTACGTAAGCTAGGTTGTTCTGCAGCTCTGGCTGTGTGAAATCTCATTCACCATCCTCAGAGCTCCTCCTCTGCTGACAAACTGCAACTCTGCGTTGCTCTCTGGGAGACTCAGATAGCTATTTCTGCCTTATAAGGCTTCGTCAGTGAGCCACACCCACTTCTCAGATATTCCCCCTGTAAAGGTACAATGTGTCTTTTTCTGTTTTTCGTAGGCTTTTATGTGCATATTCTTTCTAGCCAGGTTTTACCTACGTAAGCTAGGTTGTTCTGCAGCTCTGGCTGTGTGAAATCTCATTCACCATCCTCAGAGCTCCTCCTCTGCTGACAAACTGCAACTCTGCGTTGCTCTCTGGGAGACTCAGATAGCTATTTCTGCCTTATAAGGCTTCGTCAGTGAGCCACACCCACTTCTCAGATATTCCCCCTGTAAAGGTACAATGTGTCTTTTTCTGTTTTTCGTAGGCTTTTATGTGCATATTCTTTCTAGCCAGGTTTTACCTACGTAAGCTAGGTTGTTCTGCAGCTCTGGCTGTGTGAAATCTCATTCACCATCCTCAGAGCTCCTCCTCTGCTGACAAACTGCAACTCTGCGTTGCTCTCTGGGAGACTCAGATAGCTATTTCTGCCTTATAAGGCTTCGTCAGTGAGCCACACCCACTTCTCAGATATTCCCCCTGTAAAGGTACAATGTGTCTTTTTCTGTTTTTCGTAGGCTTTTATGTGCATATTCTTTCTAGCCAGGTTTTACCTACGTAAGCTAGGTTGTTCTGCAGCTCTGGCTGTGTGAAATCTCATTCACCATCCTCAGAGCTCCTCCTCTGCTGACAAACTGCAACTCTGCGTTGCTCTCTGGGAGACTCAGATAGCTATTTCTGCCTTATAAGGCTTCGTCAGTGAGCCACACCCACTTCTCAGATATTCCC
>JAKOOJ010000015.1:1765940-1925940 GCA_022577455.1 Arizona elegans | reverse complement strand
ATGAAGAGTTGTTAACCTAATCTTGCAAAGCTTTTTCTCTGGTAACATTGTACTACTGACTAGGCCATACAAAACATTTGCTAGATCAATTCTCGAATACAGCTCATCTGTCTGGAACCCACACTGCATATCGGACATTAATACAACCGAGTGAGTCCAGAGATATTTCACAAGAAGAATCCTCCACTCCTCTGCTCGTAACAGAACACCTTATGCCACCAGGCTTGAAATTTTGGGCTGAAGACAACTTAGAACTACGCTGCCTCCGGTCTGACCTAAACGTAGTACACAAAATTATCTGCTACAACGTCCTACCTGTCAATGACTACTTCAGCTTCAACCGCAACAATACATGAGCACACAATAGATACAAACTCAAAGTAAACCACTCCAAACTCAATTGCAGAAAATACGACTTCAGCAACAGAGTGGTCAACGCCTGGAATGCACTACCTGACTCTGTGGTTTCTTCCCCAACCCCCCAAAAATTTTAACCTTACACTGTCTACTGTTGACCTCACCCCATTCCTAAGAGGTCTGTAAGGGGCGTGCATAAGCGCATCAACGTGCCTACCATCCCTGTCCTACTGTTCCCATTTATTCGTATCCTTATCCTGTATTCATAATCCTGTTTATACTTATATCTGTTATCTTGCTTGACAAAATAAATAAATAAAATAAATAAATAAAATAAAATCAGGCGTGACTCTCCAAGTGCCTTGCTTAATAATGGAAATTCCGGTTCCAATTGTGGTAATAAGTCGAGGACCACTGTATATTTAAGAGACGTTGGTTTTCACTGGAAGCTTTCATGAAGAGACTGGGTGGCCATAATGTCAGAAATGGTGTAGGTTGGGTCTCCTTCTTGGGGTGGGGTGGACTAGATGACCTACAAGTTTCCTTCCAACTCTGTTGATCTGTTGCGAAAAATTCAATACAACTTTTTTGCGTCGAAGGGTAGAAGGGTTGAGAGAAGCAAAAGGAAGTTGTTTTCTATCAAGCCAGAGGCGGACCGTGGATCAAAGGGCTTTGCAAAATTCCTGCAGCGCATGGATGTGATTTATCCTGGCATTGGAAAGAAAAACATTACTAATAAGCAAAATGTGCGTCCTCTCCTGTTTGGCATGCCAGACTATATCAGACCTTTCCCTCATCGACTTCCTGCTTCCCGTGGCCTGTGCGCTGAATAATATTTGCATTTTCCCTCCGACATGCCTTCCTCTTAGGGAGGAAATTCCTGTTCAACTTTTCTTCCAATCTACTTTAAACAATCGTTTCCGGAGGTCTCCCCCTGCTTTTATTTCCATTTTTTTTTAAAAAAAGTAACGTAATAGTATATCATTCAAAAGCCAGAAGGCATGCTTGTTGTCCGCAATTCAGCATTCTCAAAATTAAAGCAACTTGACAAAATATTCCTGCTTTATTGGAAGGAGTTTTTTTAAAGCAATGTTTATTATTGACGTGCAATTAAATATAGTTCGTTGCTTTGCAGGGTGCCAGAAAGTAAACTAAAAACCTGCCCATAAATGTTTTCCACACGCTTGTTTTCCACACTTTTCCTGGCCTGTTGTTTATGGAGGCATTAATTTGTGCAAATGAAAACTGTTGCAAGGGGAGGAAAGCGTGCGTAGGATGTGAAGTCCAAGGATTAGAACTAGGAGGGGGGAAAAGGAATCAAAACATTTAATGTATTTTTGTTTTCGTCCTTTGGGCTTCAATCCAATCCTGGATAAAAATAGCCACTCAACGTGATTATTTTGCCAATGAGAATATTTGTAGCGCAAAGTTGGTGCTCTCCGAGCTTGTTTTCTTGCAGACATTTCATTACCCAACTAGGTAATAGCATCAGCGCTAGAAGGGACAGGGGTGTGTAGAATGGAAAAGGAGGAATATGGGGTCTTTGGTGCTCTCCAAGCTTGGTTTTCGTGGCAGACTTTTCATTACCCAATTAGATAACGTAGTTTTTTCAGGGCCGTTATAACTTCAGTTGCTCAGTGAATGGTCATACATCAAGGACTGCCTGTACGTAGGTGCCCTTAATTCTGGTTTAAGGTTGTCTTAATTCTGTCCTAAACATTATTTTAATGGTGTTAAGTGAAACAGCTTGGTGGAAAAAGAAAGCATTGTTCTGGTAGATTTTGCATTCAAAGGAATCTTGTTTGTCTGAAGCCCACCCCACTGCTAGCTGTAGTTGACAAAATACCCATGAAAGCAATTTTTCTAGGGCAGATTATCTTGTGAAGTTAGGTTGTCTTCAACCTACCTTCTTCAATTCTCAGCAGGAACGCACAGACGCTTATTAGAACTAGGGACGTGATAGGCAGTCTTCCAATATTTTGAGAGGCTGTCACAGAGAAGACAGGGTCCACCCATTCTCCAAAGCACCCAGGGCAGGATAGGAAGTAATGGATGGAAACTAATCAAAGAGAGATCCAACCTAGAATTAAGGAGAAATTTGCTGTCAGTGAGAACAATTCATCAGTGGGACAGTTCCCGCCTTTCGAAGTTGTGGGTGGCTCCATCACTGGAGGTTCTTAACAAGATTGGACAGTGAATTTTCTGGAATGGTCTAGGCCCGGCCTCCTGCTTGAAGCAGGGGGTTGGACTAGGCGGCCTTCAAAGTCTCTTCCGACTCTTATTCTGGAATTCGGGTGTTGGCAGTGTCTTGCCAAAAGGATCTCATTCCAGGGGGGTGGGAAAGGGGGGGGGGACAGTGTTAAATGATTAAATTTTGTGGGAATGTGTCCACTGCTTTCATGTCAAAATGTGAATGTGTCAAAAAAGAGTTTTGAGATCAGGTCTTCAAAAGTATCAGTTCTATCTAAAGAGCCTGAATTGCCCACTTGTTACTGAGTGAATTAAGGGACGCAGTGGATCGGTGGATAAGATGCTGAGCTTGTCGATCAAAAGGTCGGCAGTTCAGCAGTTCGAATTCCTAGCGCCGCGTAATGGGATGAGCTCCCATTCCTTGTCCCACCTTCTGCCAACCTAGCAGTTCGAAAGCACATAAAAAACGCAAGTAGAAAAATAGGGACCACCTTTGGTGGGAAGGTAACAGCGTTCCGTGCGCCTTTGGCATTTAGTTATGCCGGCCACATGACCATGGAGATGTCTTTGGACAGCGCTGGCTCTTCGGCTTTGAAACAGAGATGAGCACCGCCCCCTAGAGTCAGGAACAACTAGCACATACGTGCGAGGGGAACCTTTACCGTTATGGAGTATATTAAATATATACATGGAAACAGAATGGGGAAACCGTCTTTTTCCAACTGAAGAAATAGTTAAGACCAATCATATCGCATAACATCTCTACTTTAAATTATTAACCCAATTAGTGCTTTATTCACATTTTAAAAACTTGTACAATTTATTACAAATATAAAACAGTGCAGTTTTCCATACATTATCCCAATTCTGAGACAAACACTTAAAAGACATGGAAAAAGCTTTAATTCTTATAAACATAACATTTTTTTATACCATTCACACTCTTTTTATTTTCTTCCTCTACCTTTTGATTCAAAAAGATCAAACTTACAACATACTGTAGGTTTATTTTTATTCAAAAAGTTACTTGTCTCAAGACATAAATACAAATCAGAAAACAGTACAATTAGGACGATAGAATGTGGAGGACAACAGGTTAAGGTAAATATATAAAACATTTTTAGTCTGAAAACATAAAGCTGTAAGAACTGCTTTCACAAAGAAACACTCCTTCAAGAGTAAGAAAAAAAAAATCAACAAAATCATATATACAGTCCTCTCAGCAGTTCTATTTAAACGCAGTGGTGTAAAGGAGGAGAGAAAAAAAAGAAAGAAATATAGGCAGTATTTTAGACATGTGAATATTTATGCAAAATGGAGTTATGCGAAACTGGCTCTGTGTATTACATCATGATTTTCAAAATAATTACGTTATCAGGATCCTTTAGAGAATCTATGGTTTATGGCTACCACAGCCCAAGCTTTAATTTTTTTTCCTTTTGTCTAAGAGGCTCTTCTATTTGCTTATTTGAGGAAATTATCATATTGCAAGCATATTAAGGCGCATGGAATGATTAGAAATAATATACCTCAAGAACTGAGAGACAACTGACAAAAATATACATTTGTGTTATAAGTTAATATTTCCTTTAAATGTCGTCTAGCTGCCTAAGCATGGCAAAAATGAATTATGTTGAAATGACATAAATCCATGGGTTTTAATTATTATTATTTTTTAATTTAACTGTGGGGGGGGGGGGGGAAAAGCAATGAAATTCATTTAAAGCTTAGCTTTCAAAGAATGTGATGGGGTACTGATGAAGTTCTATCACCCAATTCAATTTACATACAGAAGAAATGTCCTGTAACCTGTTAGAAGTATCATTAACCTGAAGACTGCTTGCAAAGACAGAGATAGATAAAACAATATAAAATACAAATTTAAAAATCATTTTAAAGCATGAATTCTCATGCTTAAATCTATTTTTTAAACATTGTTAAACTTTCAATATATTTCTGAAACCTCATAATTTTTAAGTTGGAATTTAAAAGTAAGAAAAAACTAAAACTGCGCAATTATAAAATCAGCACCAATTTTTTATATATATATATATATTTATATTTTTTTATTTAAAATTTAGACCCCTATTCCCACACTCTAATAAGCTGTATATTTTTGTTTAGAATTTTTTTTTTCTGCAAACATACTACAATAAGCTTCTTTATTTGGAGACAAAATACAGTGGCACTACTGGAAGGAATCTCACAATATTACATTTGCTTTTCTTAAAGGACAAGCAAACTCTTAGGGTTAGAGATGGGTAAGCTGAAATGATATCAGTGCTTTCTGGCAGTTTATGATTCTTGGATATTTCATGAATATGTAACAAGGAAGCCTTGGCGTGTGTTGTTTCTTTCTTCTTTTTTTAATATTCTATAATAATTTCTGAATTAAAAAAAAATCACTTGTAATTTATTTCCATGATTATCACAACCAAAGTAAAGTTTCTGTTGACCAGAATTTAAACATCACATCAAAAAATGCTTTTCTTTTATCTAATTACACAGATTTCCAAACTTCAAAATCAAATTGTCCCATTTTATTTTCACCTGATGCTTTCAATGATAATCTAGAAAATATATATATAATTGCTTGAGTATGTTCAACGGATGACAGAAGTGCGTACACTAAGCACCTCTTTGATGCTAGGATTATTATTATTTTTTAAAAGTGATATTTATACTATGAGTTGGAAATAAACTAAACATTGTATAAATAAAATACTGGTTTCCCAACAGAAACAATAGCTTATCCTCAAGTCGTTTACTTGTCCTTTATTGTTTCAGGCAAAGAAAACTGCCCCTTCAATGTACTGGATCTTGTAAGCACATCAATTCTCCTTAGAGAAAAAAATCTTGCTCAGAATATCACTGTTATCTACACTTTTTAAATTTAAAAATCTCCTTTTCCACAGTAGAAAATGACTTTACCACGGAGCTATTTGCTGAACTAGTATTAAAACATTGATACCCCGAGAACCTATGGGAAAGAAAGGGGAAAAGATTAAACTGTAAGTTTTTTTGTCAAGGAGTGAAAATACTTTTAGAATATGCACAAAGTACCATATGTTTTTGACTGTAAGACATACTTTTTTGTCTCCCAAAAGGGGGCGAAAATGCCTGTGCATTTTATAGACTGAATATTGCTGAAGCCCCGCCCACACACCAACCAATTTTTTGGCCTCCGCACACCCTATTTTCGGGCCTTTTAAAAGCCTTTTTGGGACTGTTTTTCAGCCTTTTTTAGGCCTGTTTTTGAGGCTTTTTTTGGCCCGTTTTGGAGGCTTTTTTTAACCCTTTATTTTTCAGAAAAAATGGGCCACAAAAAGCCTTGAAAATGGGCTGCAAAAAGCCTTGAAATCAGGCAGAAAAAAGCCTCAAAAATGGGCTGAAAAAAGCCCCGGAAACAGGCCAGAAAAAGACTGGAAAAGGCCCCCCAAAAATTAGGCCAAAAACTTTTTTTGTTGTTGTTTTCCTCTTCTAAATTTAGGTGCATCTTATAGTCAGGTGTGTCTTATAGTCTGAAAAATACGGTATTTATCATTCAAATATTTATCATTTGAAAGAGAAATCAGTGATGGAAGCTAAAACCTTCCAAATTGTCCCTGTTTCTTCCCAGACCATGTTAATTCTATCAGTTTTAAATCCAGGTCATCATTATTTTTGAAAGACCTTCAGAAACATGGCTACTAGTTAAGCTTCGTTCTAAATTTCTTTTAAAAAAACAACCCCAACACTTATAACAACAACAACAGAAGAAGAAGTACAAGACTTTGCTCAATCATGTTTAACGTGTGCTGCCCTCGTGTGGTGGCATCTAAGGACACTATGTATATTTCTAATTTACGCACAGAATTTCTTTCTTCCATATTATATCACATGAGGAACCCAAGGAAGTTTTGAAAAGGCTTCAAGTAAAGTCACATGAAAATTATCCCATCTGTGATTATGATTTTCCCCTCCGTTCCTGTTTGGCAGTAAGCAACCAGCAACTGCCAGAATTTCAAGGCAAAGAGGGCTTTCCCCAACCTTTCCCATTGTACAGGTAGGCCTTGACTCATTTCCATTCGTTTAGTGACTGCTCGAAAGTCACAACAGCACTGAAAAGTGATTTACGACCGGCCCTGGATTAAGTGATTTGAAGGAAGGAAGGAAGGAAGGAAGATGGGAGAAGGAAAGAAGGAAGGAAGATGGGAATGGGAATGAGAATGAGGAAGGAAGGAAGGAAGGAAGGAAGGAAGGAAGGAAGGAAGGAAGGAAGGAAGGAAGGAAGGAAGGAAGATGGGAGAAGGAAGGAAGGAAGGAAGGAAGGGAGGGAGGGAGGGAGGGAGGGAGAGACTCACTTATAATAGCAATGGAAATTCTGGTCCCAAATGTGGTCCTAAATCAAGGATTACCTGTACCTGAGACCCACTCAAATATGAACAAAACAAACCTTGTGATATTTTTTTTTTGGGGGGGGACACGGAATCAAAGAAATAATAACATGGCCTTTTATTGGAATGCATGTTCTCTAGAGCAAGTTTTCAGTGATATTATAATCTCATGGCTATTTTAATTACAGTCTTTGATATGGTAATGTTATGCTAAGGTAGTCATCAAAGTTTGTGACCATGATGAGTCTCCCTGGCCCTAGACTCTGGGAAAGTCTGCAAAGGAATTCCTCTCCTGTCATTATCACTGATTCCCTCCCTAGTCTCAGAAGAAAGTTGAAGGATCTGCCCATTTTCAGCTGCAGAGATAATTCAGAGTTATTCCTAAGGATTCTGAACCACGCCAGCCACTCAAGCAGGGCCTAACCTCCCACCCCACTTAGAAGGGTCACGTCTGATTTCTCCACCGGGGAAAAAAGAAACCGCAATTCACCCAAACTTGTCACATCCTACTTACAGATTCATCCATGATTGATGCAGGGTCAAAGAAATCTGGCTTTAACTCTGTTCTTTCTCTTCTGTTCTTTGATGGTGGCTAAAAGGCAAACCAGGTTATCAGTGTATTGGGTTGATTTAATTGTATTTATTCATGCAGAGTCATTGGAGTTATGTGTTTTCCCTCCAACTCTGACGTAAAAGAGGCCAGGTTTGCATACATCTATCTAGGAAGAGAAGAGGCTCAGCATTTAAACTAAGACAAATCAACATTTTAAGTGGAAAAAAGCTATTATAAAATATAGCCAATCTTCTAAAGGAAGGAGAATGGTTGGTTGGTTGGTTGGTTGGTTTGTTCGGGTTTTGTTTTGGTTTTTTTGCAACAAGGTGTAAGTAACTGATTCTTACTAGGTCTATGTCCATGGTATCAAAGTCCATGCCTTCATTGAGATCCTCGATGCGCCCTTCTGATGACATCATCACATCTTCAACGATGGGCTCTTCGTCGTCCTCCATGAGACTAGTGCCACGTCGACTAAAAGAACATTTAAACACGGATATGAGTGTCGCTCAGTCACGCAACACCGAGCGTTCTTTCAGCATGAAAACTGCCAACCCCGTATAGAAAAATCTTATCATGAAAATAGCGTTAACATTTGTTAGGAGACTCAGCCCTACTTTTCACCCGAGGGTTTAAAAACACTCCTTTGCTTGATGATTTTGAGCAGGCTGTTTTGGCCTCATCCAAAAGGTTTCAAAAGCCTTCCGATAAAAATCAGAACAAACAGCCTTTTAAGAGCCTCCTTGAACTCTCAAATGTTCTGGACACCTCTACAGCAAACCCCTGGAGTTTATTTTCCGTGTTAGTCGAATCATCTTCAATATCATTCAATATTTATTGGAGAGCAAATAAAAAAAATGCATTTCTCTTCTTCTTAGTAACTATACATAGCAATAGTAATAGCACTTTATACTGCTTCATAATGCCTTTACAGCCCTTTCTAAGGGGTTTACAGAGTCAGCCTATGGCCTCCAACAATCTGGGTCCTCATTTTATCCACCTCGGAAAGATGGAAGGCTGAGTCAACCTTGAGCCAGTGAGATTTGAACTGCCGAACTGCAGCTAGCAGTTAGCTGAAGTAGTCTGCAGTACTGCACTCTGACCACTGCATCACCCCGGCTCATAGATTGGTGATGTTTGTCAATAATACAGTTCTACTTTCTATCCAGAAAAGTTTTATCTTTGAGGGAAAAGTTTAATGCTTCTAAGAAGACTTTTACCTCTGCATAAAATAGTTTGAACCCAATTTCTAACTACCGGTGCGCAAAGCCAGTGCCCAGCTTGGGACAATGGCTGTTGTGTACTCACATGGCGTGCTGCAAGTTGGTTCTCAGCTTTACGTAGTTCATAGCTGCCCTCTCCTGCTGCTGCCTGGCTGCTTCCTCCTGCTGTCTTTGAGCTAGCATCCATGTTACCTGCGTACTGGAAGGAATAACACCTTTCTTTAAAAAAAAAAAAAAGGGACAGGTGCGGTACTTGAGCAGGGGGTAAGGCCCAATTAAAAGCAAGCATATACTTGTAATCGATGGGTGGCTGATGGTGCTCGGCTTGCATGGGGTAGACGCCCATGTAGCTCTCTTCCGGTCGCAACCTTTTGGGCTCCCTCATGATGGTGGAAGTGAGCTGCGGCGTCTGTAACATGATGGGCGTGTGCAGGGTCTGCTCTCTGTTCAGCCACAGGCTGTCGCTGCTGCTGCTCTCCTCGGCTGCAAAGACAAAGCAGCAGCTCTGCATCAATTCAGAATCTGTGTGCTCCTCGGACAGTATCTGTCGGAGGCTCTTTGGTGCTCTCTGGAGCTTGGTGGCTTTCTTGCAGATGTTTTATTGCCAAACTAGGTATCATCAGCAGTGCTATAGTCTAGCTGTCAACTTTGAATCAAACCTATCTTGCAGAAGCCTTCCCCCCCCCCCCGCCCATTCCTCCCTTGCCACACAGAGTGGGGGAGGAGGAGGGAGGATGAAATGCGTCGCTAGACAAAACAGAGAACTTTCTCGTGGGAACCAAGGTCATCTCTACAGGTGGAGGATAGGGACAGGGAAGCGTGCCTGGAGAGCCCGCCAATTAACCTAATTGGCCAACGTGACCTGTGACTTTTGGGGAGGGAGCTCTTTCCTATTTAAATTATATTGAAACCGCGGGAAACATTTAGAGCCGATTTTCCATTTGATCATGCCGATATGATGTACCCAAGAAAGAAGTTTTAGAGGAAGAATTTAGAGGACGTTCTTAGCCTCAGAGCTCTGATTTGCTTGGGTTCATTAGTCGGGGATCATGACACTAGTGGTCAAATAAGCTGTGGGTGCCACTGCTTACAAAGTATGGTCTACAACATTTGTCGGATTATAACTGGGGTGTAATCCTGGTTAGCGTTAAACTTAAATTTTCCTAATGCGAATGCAAACCAGAAGGCACCGTTCTGATAGGAATCAAACCCAAGGTTGCTTTTGATCTATGGCACAATGTAGGGGATATAAATACAGATAGTCCTCTACTTACAACCACGACTGAGCCTCAAATTCCCACTGCCAAGCAAGGTGGCTAGCGAAGTGAGCTGTGTCTCATTTTACAAACTCCTCCCACCCCCCCAAGTGTTAAGCAAATCCCTGCAGTTGAAAAGTGAACCACGTGGTTATTAGGCGACTCTGGCTTCCCCAATTGACTTTGCTTGCCAGAAGCCGTCCGAGAAGGTTATAAAAGGTGGATCACATGAACGCCAAACACTGCAACTGTCATAAAATACATGCCAGTTGCCAAGTGTCTGAATTTTGATCATTTGGAGATGCTGCAACGTAAGTATGAAAAACGGTCCTAAGTCACTTTTTTCCCCAGTGCTGTTGTAACTTTGAATGGCCACTAAACAAATGGTTGTAAGTTGGAGGATTACCTGTATAGACTCTATACACCAAGGAAAGCCACAATAAAGGACTGCAAACCTTCAGGAAGTTTCCGCTTCCCTGTAGCTGGTTTTGTCTTCTTGTTCCTTACTGTCGACCCTCGATTACTAATCCCACTGATGACTGACATTGTGTCGTCATCACCCCCAGCTAGCAAAGAATTCCTGTAAGACATGAGTGGAAGCCACACATCTTCTCTTCGAAGAGACATCTGGAAGGTCATGAACTTCTCCAGGTAAGCGTACCTTCAAAAGAAAGAAGGAGCAAGGGATTACTAGAAATACCCCCTGGATTGTCTTTTAAACTCATGAATGAATTATTAAAGATAGTTACTGCTGCTGTTCAAATTTCTAATGTAGAAGAGATAATGGGTGATCCATATGGTCACCCATTTTCTGATAATATATTTTTGCCACCATAAACAACATGTGTCAACTAATCTTTTTTAATTTCTTCTCTACTAAGTAAATTACAAAAACCTGGAAAAACCTGGAACACAATTAGATAAAGGATAGATTTTTTTATAACTGGAATGAACCAGAAGAAATATTTCTTCTTCCTGGTAGAAATTTGTGTTCTTCCATATCCTGAAAATCAGCGAGTAGTTGCCCACCCTGTTTTAAAACCCGTTTCACTGAAAATAAAAATCCCTTAACTAAGTTTCCAAAACACTATGAAAATAGCTGTAAAATACTTACACTGTTTTTTTGTCTTGCCTGAGAAGTTTGGAAGAGAATTCGCTCAATATATCAAGAAATGCCAAATTTAAAGGTGGATGGCTTTCTCCTTGTGGGTTAGGCTCTTTAAAAGCAAACTCTATCCCATCTCTGAAAAAAAAAAAAATTCAAAAGTGAGCATCGCTAAGAGTATTTTTTTATTGTGCTTTCCTGACAAAAAAAAGCTCGACATCAAACCCTGAATATTTCAAAAGGACAAACGGTATTACATTTCAATCAGTGCTGCTATATTTAAGGCATACGGAGTAAATTATATGCCTCTTACAAGTGAGAAATTTATTTGGGGTCAAAGCCAGACTTAGTCATAAGCCAGAGGAGATGCAGTTCTTGAACATATGACAAATTTAAATCTCAGAGAGATGTGCATGAAGTGTAAAAAAAAAAAAAAAGTGTTTTGCTCAAACCCCAAATGCATCACATTCTGGAAACCGTGCCAAACCACACCAGCTGAGTTGTGGTTCAGTGGAAACAAAACCCAGCGGGAACCCAGAGTGCATTTGTCACCTCCTCAGCACCTCCCAGCGTGGCACATCCCACTAGCTCCCCTGGGGGCCTGCTTCCCTTGCTCAGAAATCACTGCCGTTTCCTTGGCTTTTTCCATTCTTAGCCACGTGCTGAAATCTTGTTCCAACCAGAATAACCGTTATTTCTATTCACAGCCCTCGAATTTTTGTTTAGACACCAACTACCTGAAACCGGCAGTTTCCTACACAAAACATTTTTTTTTTTTTTTTTTTGCATATAAACCCAATATATTCCGACAGATGCGCTGGTTCTCATTTGTTTTTCTCCAACTTATTATTCTAGCTCGTGCAGATTAACAGGAGCATGTTGGTGTAACCAAGGGTGCTGGTTGAGTTTGCAGGCAAAATGTGTCTGGAACTATCCTCATTATTAGCAGGAATAGTGTGTGTGGCCAGTAATCTAGAACAGACATTATCTTACTAAAAACACTATAAAAAGGCTTGAAGTCGGTTAACAGAGCAGCAAAGAAACCTAGTAAAATCATATCATACGAGACCGTCTTTTGCCACCAATAGCCTCACACCGACCAGTTCGTTCTCACAGGGAGGGACTACTCAGGGTACCATCAGTCAAATTATGCCGACTGGCGACTCCCAGGGGGAGGGCCTTCTCTGTGAGGGCTCCAACCCTTTGGAATGAACTGCCCCCGGAGATACGGAATATCCCTGATCTCCGTGCTTTCTGCCGTGCCCTCAAGACCCTGATGTTCCAACAGGCAGGGCTAAACATATGAACATGTGAATGATTTTTTAAAAATGTTATCTAATTCTGGGTTTTATTTAATTGACCAAACTAAGTAATAATTTTAATTAGCAATTTTATGATGTTTGTGTGTCTATATTTTTCTTGACTGTACACTGCCTTGAGTCCTACAGGAGAAAGGCGGTATAGAAATATAATAAATAAATAAATAAAATAAATAAATATCAGGACAAAAACACAACAAGAACCAGAAACCAAGGAGTAGAGGAATAGATAGGAGGGGAGAAGAGAGGAAGGAGAGAGAGGAACAGAAGAAAGGGAAAAGGAGGGGAAGAAAGGGAGGGGAAATAAGAGTAGGAGAGAAGGTTAGAAGGGAGGAAGAAGGGAGGTGTGGGAGAAAGGAGAGAAGGGGAAGGAGAGGAGGAAAGAAGAAAGTAGAAGAGGATAGAATAAGGGAGGGAAGGGAAAGAATGGAGGAGAAGGACGAGGATTGTTGTAGAACAAGGGAGATGGAACGGTAGAAGAGCAACCCTGAAGATACTTAAATTGTTTAACAAACTAATATGAAAATCAAAAGAGAATATGTATGATCAACAATAGATAAGAGACTGTACCTTTAAGACATGTTTATGAGAAATAAAAATAAAAAACTTTTCAAAAAAAAAGAAAGAAAGAAAAAGAACCAGAAACCAACATCTATGGCCCTGTTGGCAACCACTTATTTCTTTAATATTTATTACCAATGTTTTCTCCTCTTCCCGTTCTGACTACAGTATAGGAAATATCAGGTATAGTGAACAGCTATATTTAACTATCTTACTTATTTCATGTCTTATCAATTTTGCTTAATTGGGGGGTGGGGGTGGGGGAGGGCTCTTTTCATCTGATGGTGACAAGGAAAAGAATGATTGGGGGGAAGTTCAATTCTTCTCAAAGTAAAGAAAAAGTCAATCATTACTTGTGTAACATAGCAATGGCTTCTCTTGTTTTCAGCTGATCGAGTCCAAACGTTAAAGCGAAACGCCGAGCCAGTTCCTTAATCCCACTGAAAGACGGCGACGATCTATCAAAATTATACCCATTTTCTTGGATCATCTCATTGAAAAGCTGCATAAACAAAACATTTTTTCCACCGGTCATAATCCAAATTGTGTGTTACTGAACAGTACTGTTTCGGGAGTATTTTAATGCACTCTCTCTTTCTCTCTCTCCTAACATTATTAAACTCCTACAAAAAAACTGGGCTTCCAACAACATTTTATCTAAACCTTTCAGTATTATATTTGGCTTACATTTCAGCAAATATGCAGGGATGAAAATAGGTTTAAAGACTACTTTATAAAAACACAACTATAAAGTTTACTGAATCCTCTACAAGCTGACCTCCTGCACTTAACGACAAGAAATAAATCAATGAAATGTCTGAATGTAGTTTTTTCTGGTTCACCCAAATATGAAAGTTCTCCACGGGTGGTCTGTTTACTACTCCCTCACAATAAAAGAGGCAGAATTGGAATAGGACAAGATGGGTGATTCATCTTGTCCCTCCCCCCATTCTTTAGGATAATTTGGGGGTAATATGTGACCCTGCTTTACAGTGGTACCTAAGATCCCAAAATGAAAGCTCATGTCTAATTGAGCTGTTCAAACGTGTGAAGAATCTCTTACATTATTTCATCAAGACGTAACCTCCTTGCTTCAGAAATTCTACACTTTTTAAACAGATTGAAATTGTTTAAAAATAATTAAGAGATTCTTCAAGCGTTTGAGCAGCTCAACTGGATATTGAACTGTTCGAATGTGGGAAGAATCTCTTACTTATTTCATTAGAAGTAACCTCATTGCTTCAGAAATTCTACTTTTTTAAATTAAAAATTGAAACTTGCTTAACATGCAGAGTACTATTTTAATTATTCTAGAGGTCTTTTCTATGCACTTTTGCTTATTTTTATCGCTGTTAATAAAACTTGTCCAACAGGATTACATATTGTGTTAATATTGACTCTTTTAAGGTTTTTTTTTTTTTTAAATAAGGGTTGTCTTTAACCAATAACCAGTGTAGGTATGTGGAATAGCAAAAAACATACCTGCTGTAAACTGAGAATCAATGTCTTTGCACACTGAATTTTGTCTATTTGCCTCGTTTTACTCATTGTTTCTTTGATGATATCTCCGTAGTCGTTGTAATACTATCAGGATAAAAATAGAGATAGTTTCAACTTCAATTAGAATAAAAATATTCCTTGGTGAGTGCCATGAAAAAAAATGTTGGGAGGCAAAGAGCAGAACTAAAAGTAGTTTCATTTCAAACTGAAGAAACTACACGGTAACTTGCTTGAGATATGTTCATTTAATTTCTGCTTTTAGCCAAGGCAATGAGTGTTATCCAGGACTCCCTTAATAATGAAGAAAGAAGCCTCCAGAGATTTAATACAACCACATTCATTCCATATTTTTATATGAGAACTTCAGATCCCTTTCCCTGTAGGCTTTCATTACCTTCATATATTGCTTAAAAATATCTGCAGCAGTGTTCATTTCCACCACGGTATATACAATAAGTTTACAAAAAGCCGCAAGCAAATTTCTTCTTTTGTGCAAAGCTTCTATCTTACTGGCTTCATCATCCTGTTGTCCATCTTTAACAAAAAGAAAAAGAAAAAAAGAATGTACATGAGCATTCATTCAGCAACAGGCATTTAGATAGGATTGCGGTATCAACTGCATCTTTATAACCTGGTTTTGCCCTGCAGTATTCTAACGAGGTAACAGTTCATAGCAAGAGAAAGAATATCATGCTTTGTTAGCTACCAAAAACAGACTGAAAGGTTTATTTAAAGTGATACAGTCCCATTAGTATTACTTTGAAATGAACCACTTAAAAAGTCTTTATATATGTTTCTCAGTTCTAAAATTAACAAAGCTTTTAAAAAGATAACCTAAATTCTTAGAGAAGTTGATAAGTTTTAAAGCTTGTTTTCAGACCTCGCGTCATTTTTTCCCCCCAATCACCTGAGCGATGGAATTTTAAGGAAGTTCAGACAACAGCTCACCAAACATGCATTTTAAAAATTCAGAGTGCACCAAGGACTCCACGCATCAGAAAAATTTAACTGTAGCATCAAGAGCAAAGTACCCCAAGATAAGATGAAAACAGAGCTCAAGGGCTCTCAGCTTTGCATATGAGAAACACATAATTCCAGGGATGCTTTTTTCAATAGGCAACTGGACTTTCTGGTTTTTCTTAGAAGATGTTTTGCTTCTCATACGAGAAGCTTCTTCAGCTCTGACTGGATGGTGGAATCCTTCCATTCCCCACCATCCAGCCAGAGCTGAAGAAACTTCTCGGATGAGAAGCGAAACATCTTCTAAGAAAAACCAGAAAGTCCAGTTGCCTCTTGAAAAAAGCACCTTTGGGACAACCAGGACCTGGATGACTGAGAATCTCCATAGACACATAATTTCAGACTTTCTCATAGGAAAAAAGAACCCTTCAGCAGGACAAGTAAGGCTGAGCAACTTGTATCTCTACATCTCAAAGCGGAGAGGATTAAAGTCCTATTCTTTTGTAACTGAGCACCTTCCTTTGGAGACCAACTAAGCACCCCATGGAGACCAAGATCTAACCCTGCAATTCCTGTTGTAACCTCTGTATCTGGCTAAGTAAAAAAATAAGTACAATTGAGGAAGAAAAAGAGAAGTGAGAACCTGTTGCTACCAAAAAGAAATAATAGAGACACATTTCCGAAGCCCATACCTGCACTGTTGCTATCGTCGTCTTGGTCAATAAAGACATGATCAAGAATAAAACTCAGGAGTTCAGACTGTAAGGAAGAATCAGGAGTGTAAACTAATGGCTCTAACATGTCACGTCCCCCTGACATGATCTGATGGCTGAAGATCATTAACACGTCACACAAAATAGTGAAGGCCTGCAAGGGAAAGAATGATAGGCGTTGTTAAAAAAGAAAGGAAGAACGAAAAACACAAAACTTTAACACAAGTCAAGCTTCTAAAAAGCTAGGCCTTTCGAACAGTGGTTCTCAACCTGTGGTCCACGGACCCCTGGGGGTATGATGTCATCACAGAAAGTCTGTGAAGGCTTGAAGAAATTATATGATTTAAATCTTGTGTTCAGTCTCGGGGGCCATGGTGAAGAAAAGGTTGAGAACCACTGCCTTAGAAAATTGCCCCAAGCTGCTTTTTTCAAGAGGCAACTGGACTTTCTGGTTTTTCTTAGGCTGAGAGACTAAGACATAAGAAAACGGTTGCAGGAAATGGGTATGTCTAGAAGGACTAGGGGTGACATGATAGCAGCATTCCAATATTTGAGGGGCTGCCACAAAGAAGGGGTCAAGCTATTCTCCAAAGTGCCTGAAGTCAAGACAAGAACCAGTGGATGGAAATTAATCAAAGAAAGAACCAACTAAATTTCCTAATGATGAGAACAATCAACCAGTGGAATGCCATTCCCCACCATCCAGTCAGAGCTGAAGCAGCTTTTTGGAGGAGAAGCGAAACGTCTTCGAAGAAAAACCCGAAAGTCCCAGTTGCCTCTTGAAAAAAAAGCACCTTTGGAACAACCATGACCTGGATGACTGAGAATCTCCATAGACGCTTAGAAAATTGTGTTAACATACCCGACTACATTTTTTAAAGTATTGTCTCAATACAAAACTGTCTCGCTGAATAGAAGTCGATTCAAAGTCATTATTTGGAACTAACAGATTTATTATTCATTCTTACAGCACTATCTTTTCTTGTATTTACTGTGTACTTTTACCTTAGCTGTACTGACTTTGTTAGTAAGGAAATTATACTATCTTTTATACAAATATATGACTTGGCACCTTCTTAGGTTTTGCTCTTTCAAAAAGTATACAGACCTCTCCTTCTGTCTCAATACAGCTGGCAGGGCAAAATTTGAAATAAAACAAAAGAGCTTCAGGTTTGTTTCATTAACCAGGGCACACAAATAATGCTGCACTTTCCTACACACAACTGTTAATGCCAATGAAAAATGATTTCTGCATTAAAAGCATCTAATGGTCAGATATTAAAATCCGTGACTAACCTGTTCTTTAACAGCAGTATTTACATTGGTAAGGTAGTGCTGACAGATTTGACAAAAAACTCTCATCTGTTTCTTTAAGCGTAGAAGGTCGTCCTTAGAAATGAAAGGATATTAAACAGTGAGTGTGTTTCTTTTGAATCCTACTTGCATGAGGAATAGAAGTGAGCTTTTTTTAGAAACAAAGAAAAAAAAAAAGAAATGCGAGAACTTTTTCTATGGAGGAGAACAGCAATGTAAAACTTCCCATAACAATTCAGGTTGTTTGATCTTTCTCTGGCCCCATTTCTGCAAATCAGAAAAGAAATCCTACCTTCTTTCTATCCCTCTTCTTATTGCAAAGAGGAAATAACTCTCATATTACTCCAAGGTCAGCTATTTTTACTCTTGAGTGTACTTCAAATGGAGTTTTTACCCCAATATACCATATTTTTCAGAGTATAAGACACATCTTTTTCCCACCTAAAAGTGGGTGAAAATTTAGGTGCATCTTATAGACTGAATACGGACTCTGCAGTGTTCCGCAAGGACCCGTTTTTGGTCTCCCAAGCCCTCCGCCCATTGGATTTTCGTCCTCCCCCGGCCCCCAGAAGCACTCCGCAGGCCAAAAACAGCGCACTGCAGGGTGCTTCTGGGGGCCAGAGAGGATGAAAACGCGACGCGCGGAGGACTGGGGAGCCCAAAAACAGGTCCATTTTGGGTGAAAATGGGCTGTGCGGAGCACTGCAGAGTGTTTTTGGGGGCCTGGGAGGGTGAAAACGCGATGCACGGAGGCCAAAAACTAATTTTTTTCCCTTGTTTTCCTCTTGTAAATCTAGGTGCGTCTTATAGTCCAAAAAATACGGTAAGTATAGCTGAGTATGCGTGCACACACTCATGCGCGCGCGCACACACACACACACACACACACAAAGACAGGATTTAAGGATATTGTCAGCTTCCAAAGAAGGAACCCTAAAAGTTTGTATAATGGCCCATCATATTGGTTTTGTATAGATAGTCCTCAACTTACAACCATTTGTTGAGTGACAGTTCAAAGTTGTATAGGAAAAAAAAGAGACTTATGAACATTTTTTTCACACTCACAAACTATTGCAGCATCCGCACAGTCACACAATAAAAATTTGGATAGTTGGCAACTGGCACGTATTTATGATGGTTGCAGCGTCCCGAGGTCAAAGACCTTCTGGCAAGCAAAGTCAATGGGGGAAGCCAGATTCACTGAACAATCGTGTTACTAACTCAGGGGGGAGGGGGCGTGGGCAAATGTGGCCCTTTGACAACCTGTGGACTTCAACTCCCAGAATTCCTAAGACAGCCAAGCTGTACTAAGCTGCCCATCCCTGTACTAACTTAACTGGAGCGATTCACTTAACAGCTGTGGCAAAAAGTCATTGTAAAATGGGGCAAAACACATTTAACAACTGTCTTGCTTGGCAACAGAAATGTTGGCCTCAATGGTGATTGTAAGTCGAGGATTACCTGTAGTCCATTCCTACGGACTGTTAAATTTTTCCGGTGTCGCCAGCACTTACCTTGGTAGAACTGCTCTCGGCTACTTTTGCTAGCTGCCAGAGGATTACATAGTGAGTACACTGCAGTGCGTGAATAACTATCTGTGTTTCAAAAAAAAAAAAAAAAAGAAAAGAAAAGAAAAAAGAAAAGAAAAGAAAAAGAAAAGAAAAGAAAAGAAAGGAAAAGTATGAGAGTAAGGTATGATCATTCTCAGCTCACTCTATTATTTTATATTGTCCTTTCAAAGGAACAACAACAAAAAAAATACTAACCTGTTCGGGCATATCTCCATTTTCAATGCCTGTTTTTAGTAACTTGTAGTTACAACTAAACAAGTCCCACCTGGACAGATCATGTGCACTGAAAATAAAAAAAAAAAAAACGAATAAAAGCATGAAGGCCTCTGATTCACTCTTTCTTCTCACACTATATTGAATGGATAGCACAAGCAGTGACTGTGGTCATTGAACAACTGAATGACTTACTCTTACTCTTACCAGGTTCTGTTACATGCTACTGTCAAAAGAATTCCAATGTAAGCACAAACCCCCAATCCGTGGATTTGCAAAGCTCTGGCCACTTATTTATTTATTTGATTTTCATCCCGGCTTTATTGTTGTTTATAATTCAACACGCCTAATATTCCTTCCTCTTATTTTCCCCAAAACAAATAACACTGTAAGGTGAGTTGGTCTGAAAGAGTGGGATTGGCTCTAAATCACCCAGCCAGCTTTCATGCCTAAAGCAGGACTAGAACTCACCATCTCCTGGTGATAGGCCCAGCCGGTCATCCAGCCGGCTTTCGTGCCTAAAGCGGAACTAGAACTCATGGTCTCCAGGTATTGGCTCAAAGTCACCCAGCTGGCTTTCATACCTAAAGCGGGACTAGAACTCACTGTCTCCTGGTTCCTAGCACCTTAACCATTAGAGAATTCGTCTTTGCCCCCGATCTATTTTCTTTTAAAGGATCGCCACATAGATGCATGTATAAAAATGTTTGTTATTCTGACTAAATAATCTAGCTGAATAGAATGCATAGTAGTGTCCTGGTATCATCTTTTCACTATCTTAATATTACTATCAGTACCCATTGAAGGCAGAATGAAGAAAGCGATCTTAGCAAAACATAGCAGAAGAAGTTGAAACAAAACCGAAAGCGAGTGGACCTTTTTTTCATAAAGGTCCACTCGCTTTATGAGAGGCTTCATAAAGTCTCATATAAAGAAAACAAAATTAAGACCAACGAAAGGCGGCAAGCTGTTTTGCTTTACTTACTTGTGAAAAGCAGTAATTCGTTTCAAGGTTGATAAGACCTGGTAGGCGTCATCTTCATCGGGTTCTTCTCCCTAGGTTTAAAAAAGTTGGAGAGTTGCAATTCAGCCAGTGATTTCAAGAAGTCAAAGGATGGGCCTTCTGCTCTATTTTAATATTAAGAAGTATTAAACCAATATGTAGAAGTGTTATTTGCTAAACATACACAGGCAATCCCTGCTGTTTATTTGGGCTTTTCAATTTTGCAAAGCGCAATGAAAAGCAAGAGGAAATAAAACGGTAACTTGAGGAGGGAGACAGTGACAATTACAGAGAGACAGGGGGGGAGGGGGGAGAGAGAGAGAGAGAGAGGGAGGGGAAAGGGAGAGAAAAGATACGTACCTCCTGCAGAAAATCTTCAAGAAGCCGGTTGAATTTATCTGCTAGTTCATCTATGAGCTGGCTTCTTGCAATATCTACTCGGTTAAAGATGGTGAACTCCTCATTACAGAGGGCGTGGTAAGTTTTAGAACAAGCTTCCAAAACGTCAGTATCTGTGTGCTTTTCTACAATATCCCGGATCTGTCGTAATAAGGCATCCAAATGCTAGTAAACAGACAGAAAAAAAAAAAAGAAGAATCAACCGACCATCAATTGTCTGATGTTCAAATTCCTTGTTCCAAAGGAACTGGGTTTAATTGTTGTGATAGTATGAACTGCAATTGTTGTGAAAGTACGAACTTTAACTGCAGATGCCGCAGGGGCAGGCCAGCCTTGGGTCAAAAGTTCTGTTCAGTTCTCATCCGGTTCTTTTTACTTGGCTTACCTTTTCTAATCTCCCTGTTGTGTAGATTTCCAAATCAAAATATTGTGGCAACTGTAACAAGTTGGTGACTTTCTCTGCGTCTACAGAATACTGTGGAGATGGATGACAATTAATTAAATCCCAAACATTTCCCCATATAATCAGTGTTTCACTTTTCACAATTCCAAAGGTGAGCTTCATTAAAGAAATCTAAAATGTTCAGTATTAGACAATGGGGACACAGAATTAGCAAAATGTTCTTCAGTAAATGTCATTAGAACAAATAACCTGAATGCATCACCAAGTTTCAGGAAACTTAGCAAAGAGACGGAATCCCAGGGGGAGCTAAAAAAAAAAAAACCACACTTTTTGAAAACACGGAGAGCTGTCACCAATAATAATTTTATCAAAATAGGCCAATCAACTATTTACTTTGTTATAAGACACCTTCTTATGCAATTGTGACTTAAGCATTGTAGATGAGCAGGTGGAGCCTGAGGGCGGGGTCAAATGCATCATCAGTTTAGAGTCACTACGCTCCACAAGAGATTGCTCCCATAAATTCCGTTGATTCTTATCCAATTTGTTTTGACCGTTAGTAGATCAGATTCATAAGGTAGCATGAAATAAACTCATCATACTTCTGAACTCTATTCCAGCCCCTGGTTTCTTGGGACTGACAAGCATGCCATCAACATAGAAACAAAAATAAAAATCACACTCACTTTTGCTAAAAGCTGAGGAAGTGCGATAGCAAAAAGCTCTGTGATCTTAGTTCTGTCATCCAACTGGGCTTTTTTCTCCTTCGCTGTAAGGACCTAAGTAAAAAAAAAAAAAGAAAAAAAAAGAAAAACAAGGATCAGCAGGATTAAAGAACCGGTATTATTAGCATCTGTGGGATGCAATCCCAAATTACGATTCATTAATAGGCAATATCCTGTAATGAGCCAAATTCAACTACCCTGTTTCCCCCAAAACGAGACATTCCCTGATAATAAGCCCAATTGGGCTTTTGAGTGTATGGCAATAAGGCCAAGCACTTATTTCAGGGTTCAAACAAATATAAGACAGGGTCTTATTTTCAGGAAAACACGGTACATTTCAAGAAAGATCCATATTCTCAGAATTAAGAAATTATTTCCAGCATCCTTCCAAACATGACATTCTGTTATTCTAAAGGAACTGTTTCTGTCGCCATTCAGAGGGATCAAGATTTTCACTAACGTGTGCTCAAGCTGGAGTAAAAAAAGGGAAGGCAGTAGATGTCCGAGCAGCTTTAGAACGACAGCGCTGCAAATAAATTCTGTTGTAGGGCTTTTTTTTAAACAGTCACCAGAATTCTGCTGTGTAATATTTTTACCTTAAAATTAGAATTAAGTGCTATGACTGTTATCAAGCAAATAAGCTCAGGATTTTTCAAGGCCTTCAAATGGTTCACTCTGACCCCAGAAATAGAAGATTACTGAGGCTAAAAATAACATGTTTTCACTGTCTATTGTAGGTATGCATTCTGATTCCAAAGAGATGACGTTATACACTTATTTTGAATTGCACACAGTAATATTACAATGAATATGAAATGTTAAACGCTAGTGCATAATTTTCTTTGAAATTATAGGTTATCTTGATGTTTCTTTCAACAACTGTGATTCTACTGTTGAGGTAATGCACGCTGGCTCAAAACCCAAATACAGTGGATAACTGTATAATTTATATAACTGTATAATTTTTCTCTGAAAAAAAAACATTAAAATTAGCTGGACAATATATTAGTATTATGTTTATAGAATTTTTTTTTTAAAAAAAATACCCGTTTTCCTGTGCCTCTTCCTACAGGAGGATGACATTCAGCTGCTTGTCTAATTGTACACAGCATAATTTCAATTAGTGCACTTTCTTGTTTGTCTGTTAAAGCTGAAATTATTAAAAAGAAAAAACAGAAAAGAAAAATGTTATTTCTTTTAATCATGTAGGTTAAGAACCATTTGAACATACCATAAAATTTAATCACAAAAATTGTTGATGAATTCTTTTGTTTTTTATACCTCAAATTAAAACTTTGACTACTATACTAAATTAGCTACTATCATGACATCAGAACTAAACAGAAAAACTGATCTAGAAGGAATACTTAAAATTCCTATACCTGAAATCTGATTTGGAAGTTTTTTCAGGCCTCTTAATCAAAGTTTTCTTTGAATATAAATATTTAGTAAAATAACTGCACTATTTTTATATGTAATGAAATATGCTAGCAATAATTAGAAGTTACTACTATTGTTTAGGGACGTGGTGGCTCAGTGGCTAAGATGCTGAGCTTGTTGATCGAAAGGTTGGCAGTTCAGCGGTTCCAATTCTTAAAGCCGCGTAACAGAGTGAGCTCCCGTTACTTGTCCCAGCTTCTGCCAACCTAGCAGTTCGAAAGCAAATAAAAAATGCAAGTAGAAAAATCAGGACCACCTTTGGTGGGAAGGTAACAACGTTCCGTGCGCCTTTGGCATTTAGTCATGCTGGCCATATGATCACGGAGACATCTTTGGACAGCACTGGCTCTTCGGCTTTGAAATGGAGATGAGCACCGCCTCCTAGAGTCGAGAACGACTAGCACATATGTGCGAGGGGAACCTTTACCTTTACCTTACTACTGTTAACTGCTCATTTTTGCAAATAAATTCATTTTAGAGACGTATCACAGGGCATTTCTGTAAAAATTTGAAAACTCAAATCAACATGATCATAATTTCTAAACTTAGTTACTCAAATGTTTTCAAAGTTATTTCATTTTTAGTTTGTATGATTTGGCTAAATTTCTTTTACTTTCTTGAAGTTAGGGACAACTATCCTGGCATATGCATTTTAAAACATGCTTTCAAAAGAGAGTGAAATCTTACGTTCTTCTCCATTTAGGGGTTCTTCCAACAGAAGGCTATTCATACATTCCCAGTCCTTCAAAAGGTCAGTTGCACAATCCCACATGCTGTCCACCAAATAAGCAGCATGCTCATGTAACTGAAAAAGAGCCAGATATGTTTACTATGCATTTCATGAAAAGCTTCCCCAAAGTGCTATTAAAAAGGCAAAAACCCTTGGTAATTTAAGGGAGAAAATGTATTCTTGTAGAAGAAAAGCATGAGCTCTGTGCTAAAAAAGTTGTGTTATTTGCCTTCGGTCCATCATGTCTTCTCGCTTTTTGATATTACTTTTAATCAACTAAAACTTGTTCGCTAAATTTACTGGATTTCAATTGGCTTTGCATTCCAAATGATCTTTTATTGGGTAGCAAACCCCTTTGGAAAAACAGACAATTACAATTTTTCCTCTCTCCCACATTCTTACATCATTAATATTAAGATGTTCAATATTGAGCAGAGTTAGGGGATGAATTTGGAGATTCTTATAAACAAGCATACACAAGATAATTAGAATCGGAAACTACAAAGATGCCATGTCTTGCAACAGGATTTAAAAAGCTTTGGACACTAATAAATTTACACACAGTTCCCATAATTACATTCAGCTACAAAATAATTAAAGGAAGCTTTACTTAAGGATCTACAGTACATTAGTACAATAGTCATATGGATTAAGTTTACAAAATATTGCAAAGTCATAGGCGATTCTTCCTAACAAATGGAATTTAATTTGGCTCAAGAGAAAACACATACAAAACACTTCTGAAGAATAGTTTGTCAAAATAAGTAAGGTATGTGTACATACCTCACTTTCCAAAAAGAAAAATACTAATGTTTTGACAAGATTAGCATTTGGACCTTGCCTTCCTCTTCTTTTAAGAATTCCATCTTCCTCAGGGTCTCTGCGACTGAAAAGCCTTTGCAGAAAAAAAAAAGGGGGGGGGGGAAGCATAATTGTACAGAGTTAGCTAAAAATGAAAGTATTCTTGACACATAACAGATTTAGTTCTTAGTTGCTCCAGAGGAAATCCCAATTCCCCATGTGGGGAACCACAAACTTTATCTAAATGGCTCAGTGATTCAGCTTTGTCCAATTCACAACTTATAGTTTGGTTTAATGAAATGTCACTTTCTCCTTACTTTTTATAAAGAAATTCTCCTGCCGCTACAGCCACTGGCCGATGAGCTGAGTAAACCAGATGGTAGACATTTTCACAGTCTTCTGCAGTCAGAACCTCTTCACTACTCCTAAAAATGCAGTAATTGTTAAAAATGCAAACAAAAAAGGTGGTCCTTGGCCAAGTTACAACGGCACTGAAAGAAAGTGGTTTATGACCATTTTTCACACCTATGACCATTGTAGCATCCCCACGGTCGGGTGATTTACATTTGGAGGCTTGGCAACTGACTCCCATTTATGACGGTCGCAGTGTCTCGGGGTCATGTAATCCCCTTTTACAACCTTCTGAGAAGCAAAGTCATTGGGGAAGCCAGATTCACTTAACAACCGGGTTATTAATGTAACATCTGCAGTGACTGACTGAACAAATGTGGCAAGAGAAGTCATACAATGGGGCAAAACTTACTTAACAGACTTCTCACTTAGCAACATAAATTTTGGGGTCAAGTTGGTCGTAAGTTGAGGACTATCTGTACTTAAATTCTTAAAATACTACTGGAATAAAATAGAGGAGGTACTACACACACACACACACACACAAATTCCTTGTGTGTTCAATCACACTTGGACAATAAGAATCCAATTCAATCCAATCCAATCCAATCCTATTCTATTCTTTTTAACTGTAGATTACCCAAATTCTAAATATTCAATTTAAAGCAAGGTTTCCTGTCTTGGGGCTATACTTAAGTAACTGAAGTATAACTCAAAGATGGACCTCTGGCAATCTCACTAGAGTCTCCGTGAACTTTTAGCAGCACAGACAACACAAAATCATGCATACATTTTTATCCAACTGTATCATGACACTCTAAAAAGAATTTGCTGTCTTCAAAGGTTTGAGAAACATTGATACAAAAAGGACAAAATTAATACCATGAGTATCTATTATTTGAAATAGGATTTGAAACACTTACTGTAAAACAAGAGTAAGTAGTTTTATTGCTTGCACTGCAACATCGTATTCTTTGTCAAGAGTCATAGATACAATTCTGTCCTAGTAGGAAGAATATTTAGTTTGTAAAATTAAAAATTGTTATAATGGAAAGCCTGGAATATTTCTTTTAAAAGGAAAAGAGAGAACAAACACTAACCTTGAATCGACTGGTGAAGAGTTCTAATTTTGAATTCAGTTCTTTATTATAGTACAGCCCTTGCAGAGCTGTAAGACATTTGAGTCTCACTTCCCCTTGCTAAAAAAAAACAGGAAATAAAATAGCAGTTCTTATGTTTTCATTTTTCAATACTGGACAATATGTTAATTAGTTTTGAGAGCTCTGCATTTATATTGTGATTTCTCTTACTGGGTCCATTTGTTAAAGACCGAATTACAATGGGAAATTAATTTCTATATAAATGAAACGATACATCAAACTGAGAAAGTTTACAGTTTTAACTAACACCACTTTCAACTCAGCCTTGAAGCAGATCGAAAACCAAGGCACTGAAGAGCAGCTGTTTGAAAAAAAAAGTTTTATTCGGTCCTAGCTAGTAGAGCAATCCAACTTTATGATTTTATCGGGTATGCCCTGGTGTCAGATCATTTGGACATGAACTCTTCAAACATAAAACTGAATTATTTCTCACTGAAAAGTAATCAATTATTACAACGTGGGTTAAAGGGAAGCGTCAATTTTTGTGCCTTATTTTCCCTGCTCAATAAATTACAGGGAAAAACTAGGATTCAATGCTTTACCTTGTCATGCATTGTCCACCCCACATATTTTAAATAGCTGTCATTGAGAAAGGCATCACTATACATCTTCATCCAAATTCCAATTTCTTCAATACATATTGCTCTAATCTCAGCAATCGCATCCCTGAAAAAGGATAATACGTAAAAGAAAATGAAGATTGTGATGTTAAAAAGAAAAAATAGAATGCATCTTAAAAATGAAGCTTAGACTTAATATATAGCAATTGGACTTACCTGTATCTATGAACAAATACACCCTTAAAGATCGCATTCATCATGTTTTCTATTTCATCCTGATTTTCTTGAAGCTGAAAAACACAGAAACTGCCAAATGAACATGCTGCAGTTTTACAGTTACATGCTTAGGCAATAAAACAATGCAAATTTAATAATTACAGAAGTGGCCAAAATTGTGGAAACTTTTTGGGAAAAGTATATTTTTGAGGTTTGATGGCTAATAACACCACTTTGGGGGGGGGGGGGTGTTTCAGGATAATCCTATTCCACTGCTGGAATGGCCTGCAAGTGCATTTTCTAAAACTAGCTAATAACACCACTTTTTTTGGGGAGTAGTACAAGAATGTAGTGCAATAACTTTTATGAAGGACTTGCAGTTACAAGATAAAGAAGAAAAGTGAAACACGTAGATAAAAACGAGATCTACAAAAATTATCACCATGTCAGTTAATACTTCGTTGGATAACCTTAAGCATGAATTATGGCCTTACAACGTTTTTCCATGGAGTGAACCAAGTCTTTTAGTTCTGCAGCTGTTCTAATGTGAAACCAAGATTGAAGGATTGCTTCTATTCACTGGGTTTTATTGATGGGTCGCTTCTGACTAACAAGTTTCTTTAGTCAGCTCCATAGATTTTACACTGGGTTAAGGTCTGGGCTATTTCCCAAAAGGTTTCCACAATTTTGGCCACTACTGTATTTGAAGGTTATTTCACAGGTACATGACTAGGTCAGGAATTCTGGGAGTTGACATCTACATGTCCTAAAGAGGCCAGAGTTGTCTACCCCTGGGCTAGAAGACTCCTTTCCTGGCTTCCATTTGACTCCCCAAGTATGCTAATTTACCTCTTTCCAAAGGCCAGGCAGAAGAAATAAAGAGTTAGAAAGAAAATGTGTGTTTTAATTGAATCTCAGAGATTTGCTCCTTCCTTTCACTTGGGTTAAGTCTTTGGGACAACAGATCTCTACACGTTTGACTCAGGAACAGAGATGACTGTGTATTTTGCAGGCATCAAATGATAGCACAATTTTTTTTCCCCCCAGTTGAAAAGTTCAGGAAGGTTTTTCATGAACTTTTACTTCTAATTTTTTTTTTTGGGGGGGGGGGGGTGTACAAATATTTCCTATAGTTCCCTCTTTGTCAGGTAACCATTCAACTGGGGGTCAAAGGTTCTAACCTCCTTCCTTTTCTGCAGCAAGAGTTCCAGTCTATCGTTAGCTCGTTTTCCAATGATTTTATTTCGTTCCGTCTCGTACTGCCGTTGTGTATTGTCCATATTAATGCTCAAATTTAACGCCACGTTTACTAACGCGGTCATTAGCTTCATAGCTGTAAAGTGCCAAGGGAGAATGAAAATCAGTCATAATGTATAGAATAATATAATCAACAAGCCGGATACAAAAATGCCTTACTACACTAAATACAAATGCAGGATTGTTGTTTGGGGGCTGAATTGCAGTAGAGGGGGTTAAATCATGCTGGCTTTAAGGTTTCAAAAGGAAAAGTGGCATATAAATACATTTTAGTAAGGTTTTGAATGATTAATTTCAGGATTAGGATTCTATTTTATATAAAGGCAGTATTTATTAACTGAATGGTTTAGCTACCTATAGAGAAGAGATAAGTTAAGAGACTAATCACAATAAAAACTGAGAAGAAATACAAAATTCATGCAACATTTTCCATATTTTATCACAGGACAAAATATTCATGTCAATTAAAATTCACCCTTTCACATTTGGCCTCTGATTTTATTTATTTATTTACATTTATCGATCTACTCATGGACTACTTAGGAGCTTTTGAAAAGAAACATGAAAGTGAATTTAATTATATTGGCTCAGTTACTAAAGGGCTTACGTAATTCTTTTTGTCTAAGAAGGAATGTAACAATTGTTCCAGGGCCAGTTATTACAGTATAATGTGCTGAATTTTGAACAAGTGGCTGGAAAGCACACCAGGAAACCACCTCTCCTTCATTTAATGGCTGTTTTATTATTTCTGCTCTTTGAAGATAGTTATCAAGTTGCTGCGTGAAAAGCTGGATGGTTTGGTCTTTGCATCGGTTTATTCCTCCCACTCCAAAATAGACTTATATTAGAGTTTCAACGGTGGTTTGAAAGTTCATCTCTTTCTAGAAATATTTCTTTTTTAGAGCAGGAAGTAGTTTCTACCCTTTTTCCCTGAAAATAAGACCCAACCGGAAAATAAGTCCTAGCATAATTTTTCAGGATGCTCATAATATAAGCCTTACCCCCAAAATAAGACCAGTTAAGATTGTCAGCCACATGTATGCATTTAGTACCGTATTTTCCCCAAAATAAGACCTAACCAGAAAATAAGCCCTAATGTGTCTTTTGGAGCAAAAATTAATATAAGACCCGGTCTTATTTTCAGGGAAACACAGTAGTATTATCACACAGAGGAAATCAAGGAACACTTGAGGTGAACTGTCCATTCCATAGTGATTGTGTAGTAAATTTAACCTGCTGGGTTTGGGAAGCCTGACTTTGCAGTTCCAGAAACTAAAAAATTGGTGATGGAAGCTTCGCTTGAACTAAAGGTCAATTATAACATCCTTCTGTCCTTGTCGAGCGATAGCTTTTTTACCCATCGAAGGGATGCTGGGGTGGGTTCTTGACAAGTTTCACAAGGAAAAGCATTTTATTTTGTTAAATTCATATAGTTCAAAGAAATCAAGCAGCAACTCTCAAAACAGTAGTTTTCCACCTGAATCACTTTGCATAGCAAGAGCAAGCAGTTAAGAGGAGGTATCAGCATCTTGGCCAATTCTTCAATTTTTAACCTTAAAACTACCTGGGTTTATTATCCCTGTTTAAAGGAAATGGAAGACAAGGATACATAGAGAAACTTAGGCCAAAAATAAATAAATCACTCCCAAATGGTTTTCGCTTAGACTCCTAAACCTAAATCTTTTTAAATCAAAATATTCCAAACAATCTAGAAGGATTTCACAGTTAGGATTATCTTTCAGCATTATTATTTTTTAAAATCAAGCCAATGAATGTTTACCTGCCAGTGTGCTAGTATGTCGAAATGCCCTGACTTGAGAGTCTGATAATCCTGTAAGTAGTGAAATCACGGTATCCATCATGTATTCATCATATATGATGCTATACTGACACTGCCGGACCAATACGCCAATGAACTCACAAAAACTTGATTTAAATTTCTTCCACTGGGGACCAGCCATGGTGAGCGGATAATCCCCACTGTCCTAGAATACAGAATGTGTCAATTGCACAAAAAGTATTGCATTATCTGGCCAATTAAAGTAAAAGGTTAAAACATCCCGATGAACCAAGAGAGATTTTATTCATCTTCCGCATGGATAAGTATCTCACAACAGACAAGATTTGTATTTTAATTGCATTTCCCCCCCAAATATTATTTTATCCTTTTGTTTGTAGACCAGAACAAAGGCAACCAGAAAATAATAAAAAAAGTTAATGTAAAAAAGGTTAAAAATATGTAGGGAATTAATGGTCGCTTAGCGACCACTCCCAGGGTAATTTGATCTGCATTTAAGACTGTTTACAATGTCCCTTGGTCACATGACTGCAATTTACGATATTTTTTTGAAGAAAACCAGCATTTACAAAAATGTCCACTGCCACAAAAAAGGTCATAAAATTGGGTGCAATTACATGGTCACTCTTTTAATGACCAGCATGACTTTTAACCATAATTCTGGGCTCAATTATGGCCATAAGTTGAGGACTACCTGTATACAGAATTTTCCAATGATTTTTCATATACATCCTGTTAATAAATATGTTCTTAAAAGGGAGGTGCTAAGTTGAAAAGATACTCAGCTACTTGAAACATTATCACTGTTGTCAATGAATTGAGATTTCATCTGCCCTCCAGAGTTAATTCTTCACCTTCCACAAAACCATTTAAAAACAGTTCTAGAAACAGAAACCACAAAAGCAAGATACATTTTCAACTGAAAGAACTGCAGTAACTACTTCAGAAACGTCTTAGTGTAAGGAATTTTAGGACATATATAGCAATGAGTTTTGAAAATGTAAATTTAAACACATCCATTTTACCTCATCAAACTCTTCAGTCATTTTTCGAATTATTTCTGAATTTTGCATATGTCGAAACATCTCTGCTGTTACAACCCCTACAAATCACAGAACGGGAACACCATGAAATCTCAAACTCCAACGTGTAAAAAATGCTGTTTAAGCAATAACACTACAAAACAAAATGTGTCGTTTTCTGACTGAAATGTTTAAAACACGCAGATAGGCTTAACTGTAATTTGATAGTTCTATGTATGCAACTCTTTTAAAAGTGACATACATTTTTTTTTAATACTCATCATGCATCAGCAGACTCTCAGTCTCTGGCAAGCCAGAATACAATTGTAAATTTGGAGGGAAAAAACCCTTATGTTCAAGTAGTTGAAAAAGGGGAGGGGGGGAGGAAACATTATAAATGAATTGCGAAAAGTACTATTTATGATGGGAGGTTCTAATTGTAATGGGGTAGAATACTAGCAAAGAAGGGATGTGAAGATTTTTTAAAATGAAATTAATATGGAATAAAACTCACCCCCAAATAGAAATCTTACCTTTGCAACCTGAGCACTGAATAAAGAAATTGATGAGATCAAGGAGCGCTATATCTCTATCATGTTTGTAGGACTCTATCCAGTCATCCACCACGGACTAAGATAATAAAGCCAACATTAAATTAGGGATGCTTATTGTTACTCTTTATCTACAAACACACAATCACCACCCCAAAACTCTTCTTTTATACCCCAAGGTTTCCACGGTTGTCCCACTTCTCCAAAACATTGTTTTCAGAAACCAAAAAGTGGTGTATTGGTTTTTCCAAAGGAGTCTGATGAACTTAAGTTAATGTTAGTCGAAGCTTAAGACATCTACAATCCTCATGTCTGCCTAAGGTTGATTTGTGACCTACTTTACTTTGTAACAGGATTAAAAGTTAAAATGGACAGTTTCAAAATTCAAAAACAAAGTAAATTGCACACACTGGATTAAATTTAAATCTGTCCTGCGCTGTTTACAGTAGTGTAACTACAAGATGGATCTTCTTTTCAAATCAAACTACTTTTCAAATCAAATCTTTATTATGGTTATAGATTAGCAACATCCACTTCTTTTCTAGATATAAACTGTATTTTATTTTTTTTAAAAAAAACAGAGACATTTAAAAATAAAGCTGCAGCCCAAGTCTGAAACAACAGGGTGACACCCAATATACATACAAGTGCTTATCATTAAAGTCTATGGGAGAGCCTTAGGTCTATAGATTCACAAAAGAATAACAGAGTTACAGAGTTGGAAGGGACCTTAGAGGTCTTCTAGTCCAACCTCCCTGCTGAGGCAGGAAACTTTACCAACTTCAAATGATTGCTTACATATTCGGTATGAAATTTGGAATTGGAAGGACATTTTAAGATGGAGTTGACCTGAAACGGATTTCCTCCTCACTCTCAAAACAACAAAGCCTCTGATGAGTAGAGTTACCTGCATAGCACTCTTGCCCATTTTAACGACTTCAAACAACATCATGTTTTCCACACCATTCTGCTGATGATGCCCATTCATTCGATTTAGCCCGCCAGCCTTTCCTCCTCCATTTCCAACTTTGGCTTTCTCTCCCACAGCCTTTTTCCCCTTTTTGCAGGTCTGTATGAAGGACAAGCCCAAGTTATTTCTTAGCAACTTAATGGATAAGAATAAATAAGAACGTGCATTTTTTTTACTTGAATAAATGGATATGTTGAGGGAGCTTGGTTTGTTTATCTTTGGAGATTTTTTTTAAACTTTTCATTGATGTACTCGAAACAGGATGAGCTCCTGAAACTTGCCCCAGCTCCTGCCCACCTAGCATGCAAAATGTGAGTTCATTAATAGGTACCACTTGGGTGGGTGGGAAGGTAACAATATAGTGTGCCTCTGGCATATAGCTATGCTGGCCACAGGACCACAGAAATGTCTTCGGACAATGCTGTCTCCCTCAGCCAAGAAACGGAGATGACCACTGCCGTTTAAAGTCAGACACAACTGGACAGGGGAAAGCTTTACTTGTTTAGGTATAGCAACAGCACTTAAGACTTATATACCGCTTCATAGTGCTTTACAGCCCTCTCTATGCGGTTTACAGAATCAGTCTCTTGCCCCCAACAATCTGGGTTCTCATTTTACTGACCTCGGAAGGATGGAAGGCTGAGTCAACCTTGAGCCAGTCAGGATCAAACATCTGGCAGTGAGCAGAGATAACCTGCAATGCTGCATTCTAACCATTGTGCCATCAGGGCCTGCCCTCCTTCCCTTCCTTCCCATTTAGCAACAGCACTTATACTTATATTCCATTTCATAGTGCTTTACAGCCCTTCTCTAAGCAGTTTACAGAGTCAGCATCTTGCCTCCAACAATCTGGGTCATTTTACTGATCTCAGAAGGCTGAGTCAACCTTGAGCCATTCAGAATCAAACTCCTGGTTGTGGGTAGAGTTAGCCTGCAATGCTGCATTCTAACCACTGCGCCACCATTTTACATATGATCTGACAATCCACTCATTGAAATGAAAAGTTTAAGCACAATATAGAAGAGAATACGTATCAAGTGTTGCCAGCTTTTTTAGTCAAGTTTTTGGAAACCCCGTGGAACAGTTTCCAAGATGTAAAAGGGTTTTTATGACATTCACCCTTATTGCACCAATTTTATTTACATAATGTCACAGAAGCATTGCCATTTCAGATAGCAACATTAATTAAATTTTATTTATAAAAGACTTTACTGCTACTCTTACAACCCCATACACAGTCTGAGAACGCGAGATACACACACCTTTCCTTTTCCTGGTTTCTGATTTTTTCCTTCTATATCTTCAAAGTCAGTATCTGAAGAAAAGTGTGTTTCAGATTCCCTGGAAAGACATATTTTACATACTTATTTCACTTTATGTTCACTTTGTGTTCATGTTTATATCATTGCTTTGATGCAATATAATATACTCCAGACATGCTACATTCACATATATGAGTTTTTCCAATATTGCATGCACCGGAAAGCATAGGAATTTTCTAAAAAAAAAATATTCGGTCCACAATTCAAATGAAACGAGGAAATTCAACTCCACAAGTTGCCAAAATTCACTAGTAAATGGAGGAATCATAGGAGTTAATTTAAATCACAAACCAAAGAAAATACGCCCCCCCCCCCGCCATCTACATTTTATAAAGAAAAGCAAAATGAAAACTTTGTTGTGACTTTCTAATTTGATATCAATAATTTTCAGTTACTTACTGAATTAGGGCAAAATTAGTTGTTGGTTCTTGAGCTGCTATCATTTCTTTATCATCTTCTGGGCTACTACTGTATTAGAAATACATTCAAAAAACAGTTGTTGATAATAGCCGTACTTGCTTGTCACTTTCTTCTATTATTGTAGTAGTCTATGCCTGTCAAAAACAAAGTAACAGTTAATGGAATGTGTCCAATTTCCTGTGATTTGTTGCTTTGTTAACAGTGCAACAATGTTTCCCCACTAACCTTTTTTATTTTCTTTTATTTATTTTTTAACCTTCTCTGGGTCCAATAAGCATCCCAACTGTCTAGCAAAAATATGAAGTTTTTTTCTAGCAAAAATATGAAGTTTTAGGGTCTTGAGTTTTCCATCTAAACAAATGCTCCAAAATTCTAAAATATGTCACGGACATAATAACATTGCTAGAAAAGTACTTCAATTGTCATTATCTTAGTCATTATTATTCTTTTGGAATCTCTTCTTGAAGCTGCGTGGTAATTGTTTTAGACTGACTGACCACAACTATATATAGAATTCCAGATGCAGTCACTTTGCACGTGTACATAAAAGCATCACAATACAGTTTCATTATATAAGTGTTTATGGCCAAAATAATGCATGTTTTATTTCCTTTAAAAACGATGGTTTCTGTCTTCCTTTTTCCCTACTTCTCAGTGAACATCATCTTCAGCAGCCTTCAGAGTTTAATATTTGTGCAAAAATGAACCATATACACTTAAGGCTGAAATACTATCACATGACCATGAGACACTGCAACCTCGATCATTGAACGTCATTGTGAGTTAATGGCTGTGGAATGAGGACTACCTGTATGGGTAGTCCTTGACTTACAACAGTTCATTTAGCGACCAAAGTTACAACAGCACTGAAAAAGGTGACTTATGACAGTTTTCCACAGTTACAACCTTTGCAGCCTCCCCATGATTATATGATCAAAATTCAGATACTTGGCAACTGGTTCATACTTATGACTGTTGCTATGTCCCAAAGTCACCTTTTGCAACCTTCTGACAAGCAATGTCAATGGGGAAGTCAGACTCACTTAACAACCATATTACTAACTTTAACAACTACAATGATTCACTTAAAAACTGTGGCAAGAAAGGTCATAAGATGGGGGCAAAACTCACTTAACAAATGTCTCACTTAAAAACAGAAATGTTGGGCTCAATTGCGGTCGTAAGTCTAGGACTACCTGTCATCTGTTCCCCTTCGTTGGTAGTAGAGGCAAAACAGAGGTGCTTTCATTTGAGTACCTGGACTAGCTAAGCAGGTTACAGCTGTTGAACTAATTTTATGTCAACCATGACCTGAATGACCGAGAATCTCCTTAGACTTCCAATTTTATAATAATGTGAAGACATTATTGAGAAACACGTTTCTCATGAGGAAACACAGCAAACACAGCAGATTGCAAAGAAATGCACCAAAGGTTTGCTTGGTCTGTAACAATTCAGCATGCATAGCTGTCCTGCATCAAATCTCAATATAATAATGTCAGGCAGGTTTTAAAGCTCCAAGTTCTACATAAAATATTCCCCCTCGATAAAGATGACCTTCAAATTGCATAAACCTCCAAATTGCCATTTATTAAACAAAGTCTTAAAACTCCCATTCACCTATCTGTAAATATACGCGATCCACTTTAAACCCGATTCAAGTGAAACTAAAACCTAGATTTTTCATTTGTGGCTAAAGTTCAAGAATTGCTTAGAGGTGAGAAATGCTGCATTTCAAACTGCCACTAAGGGATGCTAAAACATAATAATCAGCTTATTTAAAAAAAAGAAAAGAAAATGTATCATGCTGAAAGATCACTTGGTGGAGCTCTAATCCAAAATTCAGTTAAGACAGGTCACCCAGAGGTTGATCAAGTCACTTCTTGACAGGAAATACCGCCAATAGAGAGCCACGTTGTAGTAGATGTGTGTTTGGCAATTGTCTAAACAATGTTCCTCAAATACACAACACCTTAATTGAACCGGCTGGAATTTTTAGTAACATAACTTATTCCTGCCCAAAAGCCATTTTAAAAATAAAAGTGGGGATGAATGGATATTTGCTTGCGACAGAGGTTGCAGGGGTTTTTTAATAAAAAAAATAAAGGTTGCATATTTTAATAGTTCGCATTTGTATATTGGTGACGTTAATTCATTTATCTAAATCTTAAATGTAGTTTTTTTAAAAACAATAACAACTAAAAGAAGGGAAGTGCAACATTAAGTTTACAGACCACTGTTCCATTTTTCTTAAGTAGTTTACATTTCCCATTTGTGCTGATATTTTCAAATGATCAGTCTCAAAATTCAAAATATTTAAATATTTGTATTTTAATGATACAAATAGCACATTTGTATCAATTTAACACTGAGACAATTGAAACTCTTTTCTCAGTGTTAAAGCAGTTGCCCTCTGAATAATTCAAGACCATCACTGGGAATATGGATGCTTGATGTTGCTTCACTGCATGTTGCTAAATTCCAAGTCACAGCAATTCCAGGGAGCATGGCTAGTAAGGGAATACAGGGAGCTGTGTTTATTATGGCTCAATCGCACACAGTGGTCAGAATATATAGGACTGCAACTTATCACTTCCTTCAGCTATATGTACACAACTACCAAAGAAAATTGGCTTTTTCACTAATTGCCTGCTTATGTATACTGCTCAAGCGTTCTCAATTCACTAAGTCCCCAATCCCCGATCCGTGGACCAGCACTGGGCTGCAGCATGCCAGAAACTGGGCTGCGCAAACAAGCGAAGCCCCATCTGTGGGATGCTAAACCACGCCCCCTCCGGTCCGTGGAAAAAATCTCTCTCCATGGAACCGATCCCTTGGTGCCCAAAAGATTGGGGGCTGCTGCACTAAGGATATCCCTGTGCTCCAAGATGGATAATTACCCCGAAGGATTTCACAAATGTACGGATGTAGCACCATCATCTACTGATGAAATCGGAGCTCATCACATAATATTCTCAACAATCGCTATTCTTATCCAAACTATTCATGGTTAACCTGAAGTGGCTTTCGCATGAATTCCAGTCTGTAAAGATAAATTCAGAGCCGTTCCTATATTCTTGGTTACCAGAAAACTGGTTTTCCTTTTCTCTTTGTCTAGCAGGAGTGTTTTGGGAGCTGCTGGTAGGCTAGAATTGAGCCTTCCTTTCTCGGATTTACTTGCTTAAAATTCCATTTACCGTATTTTTCAGAGTATAAGACGTACCTTTTTCCCCCCTAAAAGAGGGTGAAAATTTGGGTGGTCTTATACACCAAATGTAGCCCCACCCAGCCTCTGAAACGGAGATTTCAGAAGCTGAAAAAAGCCTCTTAAAGAGAGGTTTCAGAGGCTGAAAAAAAACCCCTCTGAAACAGAGGTTTCAGAGGCTGAAAAAAAAGCAAGGCACAGAGCTCACAACCAACGAACCTGTTGCTAAATTTCACCTCTGGGAACAGCTGACTGGGGTATTCCAGGAGGCCGATCCACCCCCAATCAGCTTTTTTCCTATTTTCCTCCCCAAAAACTAAGGTGCATCTTATACTCCGGTGCGTCTTATAGTCTGAAAAATGCGGTATATTCCGCCCTGAAACTTGTGCTCATGTATCATAAGGGTGTTGTTAAAAACAAGAATGTGTTTTGGGTTAGCTATGGGTAATAGGGATGCACTTATAATACTACACGATGATTAATGCTGTTGACAATCAAAGGGTGGAAGTTCACGTGGGAGTTATTTACACAAAGTAGTTGACTGGGATGTTCCATGCTTTACCCACAAGGCAGCTTATGAGTAGTTCTGCCCTCCCTTCTACCAGAATGGGGAGGGGGCAGTTAACAAGATTAAATTTCCATTTTATCTTAATTATCTACAAGATTCCTTATCATAATCTCACCACATTGAAGAGGGAAGAATCCTAAATAAGTGAGAACCCAAGCAGGGTTTTATGCTTTTATAACTGATGGTTGCCTCAAGATCCAAAGCTATTAGGGATTTTGAAGAAGCGGGCTATAATTTAACAAAGCTAAATTAAGGCAAGTTTTTGAAACTCTACCATTTTATTATGAACAGTATCTAGTTTTAGACTGTAATCATGCAATTGTGAACAACAATTAACTGAAAAGTATTTGGGGATTCTTATTGTCATTTCATGCTTCACATTTTATATTAACTAAACATCTTATACAGCAAACTACAGATTATACGTAAGTAAAGTATTAATTGTATTTAATAATCAGGTTTTAGAAAAACCAGGAAAATTATACATTGCTTTATACAGGCAACACTCATACCAGATTTCACAACCATGTCTTAAAACAATTGCTGAGATCCACAAATTGCATAGTGCAAATGAATTAGCTTTTCTTCGGGTTCACAAAATACACATTTTGTAAGCACATTCCCCAGCAACGTTAACACAACTGATGTGCCTTTCTTTTGTCATTGTGAAGATTAACCCACTTTGGTACTCTAAAAACCACAACCCTTATTTCTAGCAAGTATTTTTCCCAGGCTGGAAAAAGTTATCGCAATGCCACCATTGCTAAGAAGGATGTCCTTTGGAATGTGTCTTTATGAGCAAATGAGAAAGCAAAAGGAGAGCAAGCAGGTTTGAGAAAATGACCCCCTTTGATCAGAGACGTTTCCTCTTAGATGTTTAATATGGCTTTTATCTCACAAACAAACGGGAAAAAATGTAGGTTAACAAATGCCAAGTGATTTTTACAGCAAATTAATTCCAACTAGTTCTGTTGCTAATTCCTGGAAGAAAACCAGTTATAACTTGAATCTTACTCTAGAGTGTGGCAAAAGAGCCCAAATATTTCCAAAGACTGTCAACACTGTTTTGTTTAGTCTTCTGAATTATAATCTGTGAAGTTTCTTTTTTATAATGACGCTAGGCAGCCACTTAATTTTTTTATAGTTTTTTGATACTTTGGATAATGATTTGTGGTAATTGCTTGGTGATTTTATAAAAAGATTTGTGGTATATGTGTGCATACACAGATATGTATGTAATATAAAACATATCAATATATATATTTAAGATACACACAGTATATGAAATTATATATCATGAATATGTGGTATGTAAATAAATGTAATAAATAATAAATACTTGTCTGGAGAAAAGGAATGTCAACATCTGAGCAGACTGCTTTTACAAGCATATAAAGTGATCAAATGAGCAGAAAGAAAAATATGGATGTTTATGTTGTATATAGTTGTATATACTATCAATTCTATTGGTAATAACTGAAAGTTGTAGAATCATTTTGAAAAGTTACAAATACATAGAAATCAATACTTTTTGCTATTGCTCCAAGCTAAGTAAACTGGAAAGTTCATATATTATTTCAAAGAGTATTATCTCCAGCTACATGCATTCTAATCAACCAATACCATGTAACGTTAATATGTAATCTGGTAGTTTCACTAAAATTATTATTCCCAGCATGTTAAAATTTGGATCAAAACGTTGTTTACCTTGATCGGGCCACAATGCATGAAATCATCAGATACTCAGTCAACCAGGAATAAAGGTTTTTCCTAATTCACCAAACTTTAAGTTAACCAAGTATACTTACACTCAAAAATTATACCTTTACCCCTTAACACAGCTACCTTGCTTAGGTTCCCAGGAAGCCTACAGTGCCTTTCACCAGAGTCTGATTATAAAATAAATTGATGGGCCACACTTCCCATTTTTTTCTAGTCTACTTTTAGATGTCAGTGAATATTCTCACTGCTTGCTGGGCTAACTTTACTCATGCTGGTCTCCCACCACAGGTTTTTTTTAAAGCTATAATGACTGTGTCCTTCTTTTAATTATGATTAATTTTAGGCATCAAATGATTTTATAGATTTAAACCCTATCCCTTAAACAGTACTTATTTTGGTCTAAGATCACACTGCAATTTAAATTAACTGTGCATGTTCTTTTAGGGTTATGTGAAATTTATCAACCGTATGCCTATCAGCGAATACTAAAAAAATAATGCACTAAGATTAATGAGGGGCATGATTACCTGATCAACAGATTTTGAATTTTGAACAGGACAGAATTTAGGCTTCTCAAGTTGCTCATTGTGTGATTGTTGACTACTTTTTATTTTTGAAATTTTCTTGAACAGTTGCTTGCTTTATTTTAAAGATATTTCATATTTGGACTGGGATTCAGGACAGGCAAGTTCATGTTGCTTTTTAACTATACAACTAAATGTCCACCCCAATGTAGGATGGAGATTTGGGGGAATAATAATATCTTGTTCTTATAACTGCACTAACCCAAAAGTCCTGGAATGCCCTGAATTTTATATACTATCCCTACATTCCAGAGAGAATAGGCAATATTTTAATACGTGTGACAATATGAAATTTAACACCATGTATATTTTAATTATTAACTTGAATCATATAAAGGCAATGATTAACTAATACTTAATGATCAAACAGGATTCAAAACAAAATTCTATGAATAATCATTTCTAGCTAATTCTGAAGCTCATCACAAACAGCCAATGATTCTAATGCCTATATTTCATAACCAATTTAATTTCAACTAAATTCATGTAATTTTAACATCCATTGATTTTATCAACAATCATCTACTGGTCTTTTGTATACTGCCTTTCCAAACTTCCTGTTTAGTGATGATTTAGAAGAAGTGATTTACTACAAGACAGCATCTCCCTGGTATTCATTTATGCAGCCCAGGTTTTTTTCAAGTTTCCAAAAAAATGTAAAAAATTATGTTTTTTAAAGAATCCAACTATTAAAGTTGCTGCAATTTTTAAAGTAATACTGCTTTTTCAGACTGCACAGAAAACTGAAAAATATTCTTTTCAATAATGACAACTGAGCAGAAACAAACAGAATAATAGAAGGATTGTTTGGAGTTCCTCGTACTATCCCTTTCTCCAAGAATAAGTTGTTTCTCCTCCCTTAATCCTGCATTCCTTTATCAAGGCATTTCTGTATTCTTGTACATACAGGAGTAGAACTATCACATTATCTGTGGAAATTTTCAATCATGTAGTTCTTGGATGTCCCAAAGGTCCTTTTTCAAGAAGCAACGGGACTTTATGGTTTTTCTTTGAAGACATTTCGCTTCTCATCCAAGAAGCTCAAGCTGAAGAAGCTTCTTGGATGAGAAACGAAACGTCTTCAAAGAAAAACCAGAAATCCCGGTTGCCTCTTGAAAAAGGACCTTTGGAACATATCGCATTATCCTACCCTTTAGTAATACTTGCAAGTAGAAGCTGATATGGTAGGAAAACCACCATTATATCAGAATCCTTATGTCCCATTATGTATCAGGATCAAGCCCACAATGGCTCCAAAATTTGAGAGATCTTGCTATAACCATGACAATGTTGTGATGATGCAACATACAATGGTTAGCTTGCTTTTCTTTATTTATCTCAACTTTTATGGAAAGGTTTATTCTTTAAATCAGGCCCTCCAAGTATTTTGAACTACAATCATTCCTCTGGCACGATGGGAGAATGGCCAATAGTTAAATCAAAGAGTAATCCAAAATGTTAGAAGGCAGATCGGCTATCTATCCCTATTCTAATCAGAGCACATGCAAATAGAGAAAGCACCATCATTTTTATAGCAAGTCAGGCCACACCTTCATCTACCATAATTCAATAGAGTCAACTTTGACTGGCAACAGCTTTCTTGATTTTTTGGTGATGTTTATGACTGAACCTTGGAGTATCAGCCTGCAAGGTACATGTCCTGTCACTGTTTCCTGATAAATAGACGCATAAAGCCAACTTATATAGAAGGAAACCACCGACCCATCTAGGATGGTATTTTTCACCAGAAATGGCTTTCTAGAGTAATTAATGCCAGTTTTTCAAAGTTTTACCTACATCTGTCAAGGGCTGATCCTAGGAACATTTGTCCAAAGCATTTCTCCTGAATTATGGCCCTTCCTCATGTTGCCACCTACGAGTTTCTGCCTCATGCAGTCTTGCCTTACTCCATGGACCATTAATAAGCAATTAATTGCTTCTAGCCATGGCAGCTGTATACTGTTGAACTAAATAGGTGTTTGAATGTAAAAAAAAAAAAGAATTGTGTAACACTGTTCTCTAAAGAATTAAGGAATTGTAGACATTATGCTTTTTAGACATTAAATATAATTTCACTGAACAGTAAATGAAGAATATTAAGCTTTATTTGAGACATGCTTAAACTAGATAATTCTTTTCAAATCAGTGTTTTAAAGCTAACCTATAAAAATGAAAGCTGTAGTATCAACTCTAGTAATTAATTAAAGCAATTCTCATAAAAATATTAGGCGAGATCAACATTTCTAACATGTTTACCCATTGGTTAAACCTAGTTGTTTTATCAATAATCTTGCTTCATTCACCCAAACATTAATATTACAGGATTTCAGTTAGCAATATATAATGCCTGCTTGTGTGGAAAATGCAGTATGTCATGTCAATTAAAGGAGTGCACAAAAATGCATCTTCTAGTGATTATGATTTTAAAAAGATATGACATTGTCTTTAGTTCCATGATACTGGTCTACTTGTGGGAACATTAACTTTCATATCTATAATTAGTAAAGCTATATTATTACTCTTGGTATATATCATTAATAACTAATTATTTTGCCTTGGAGTTTCCCAAACAGAGGGGCTTTGCATTTTATATATTATCCAAATCAGAAATACTAATTCAAATCTTGAGCAGAATTACATATATAGAACATACAAAATTTGTTAAAATTGTAATGTAATATTTTCTACATATTTATGTTGGAGTAGTATCCACAGCAATTTTCCAAATAGAGAAATATAAAGCTTATTCCAAACTGCAACAATTTTGTTTATAAGTTTCACAATGTACTTTTATGGAATAAAAAAGTAGCAAAAATCAAAAGGGTTCGTGTTTATAGAAACCAAAGAAAAGCACTTTTTTTGCATTTTTTTTCTTAAAACAGTCCAAAAACATCTATATATCAATATGCCACCTTCAAAAACAACTGATCTGCTCTGCAGCAGGAATCTCTTCTAAATTTCAAACTATTTTTCTTTTCCACAACTTTTTAGATTTAATGTATTAGAGTGGAGACCCTCTGGGTTTTATTGTTAAGTTGCTTAGGGCGCCTTTCAGGCTAAAGGATTGGACAGGAAATGAACATACAAGAGACACATAAATGGATACTTACGATTATTACTAGCCCTTTGCACTTGCTAGAGGAAGGGAGTCAATGGTACCCAGCAAGACAATAAAAAAACTGCATGGGCTCTGGGAATGAAAAGACTGATTTCCATTTCCTGTAGGATTTTCTTAACCCTCTGAAAGGCACCAGCCTGTACGAGTCATACATCACTAGCCAACTAACACATGTTTTGCCTTGAACAATCTGCTTGCCAATGGAAACTGGCAAGTTTTGCAGAAAGCAAAATATCGCCAAATATTTCAGATGTATGTAGGTAAAATAGTTTGCAGGTTATATAAAATGCTGCAGCTCCGTACATTTAATTTTATGTACATTCTGGATCTAAGCTAATGTTGTTATGCTGAATTCTAAGTTACCTAATTATCTCCTCGGGCTGGAGTTTTAAACAAAGGCTTCCTGAAGGTAATATGATTTTTAACATACCGTACATAGAATTACACGGTGATTAGATAAAATACTTCAGAAATAAACAACCGAGGACAATAAGGCCAGGGGTTTTTTTATTTCTGTATATACTATACTACATACCACCCCAAAATTAAATTCTATACAAAGTCAACACTAAAATACATAATCATAGTGACCTGAGTGCCCACCTGTATGGAATCTAAAGATACACAACAGGATTTCAATATACATATAATTTTTTTAGTATGTATACAATATGCATGTAAACTAAAAGAAATAGATTAAAAATAATCCAAAATCATCAGGTTAAATGCAGATGGTTTTAAGACTCACAATGGGGTGGTGGTGTTTAATCAGATACATTCAAGATACTCTTATTGGTTCAGTCTTCTAAGGCCAACTCTCATTCTCATCTCTATCAAACAATATGTAACTATCAATTCAGTTTTTCTGAGAGCAGAATATTAGGTCAATGATGGGAGTAAAATCCTGCTGAGCCCAAAGACATTATCAGGGTTAAGTTTGGGGAAGGGAGACTGAAAATATGGATGAGCTGAATAACTCACTGATCTAGATGACTCACCTAACCATCTTCCAATGGATCTGAAAAGCAGGCGTTATTAAGTTTAAGGTTCCATGCTAGATAGAGCCTTCAATTGGAAGACTGCAAGCTCTGGCCACCATAAGACCATGGAAATATGTTTATATCCCATACTGTATTGTTCCCAATACCCAGGGGCTGCTAAGTATTTGAAGATAGGCTGCTGGCTAATACTATTTTACTTTACAAAAGATGGAAGATGACTTCCATTGCATACAAAAAGATACCACCTGATATAAATATCACCACCTTGCTCTAAAAAGGCAATCTGTTACGCTTTGTTTCATTAATTGTGCACAAATAATGGTTTACCCAATCCTGAAATGTTAGGAGTTAATTCTTTTTTAAAAAAGCAAGTTACTTGCAAGACCCTAAGCCAGGGATGTCAAACTCAAGGCCCAGGGGTTGGATTTGGCCCTCAGGGTGTTTAGATCTTACCCGCAGGGCCGCCCTGGAAACAGCGAAGGTCTGACCCACGGTGCCTCTGCCAGCAAAAAGGGAGCTTGGGAAGGTCATGTGTGGGTCTCCTGAGCTCCGTTTTCGCTAGCATAGGATTGAAGGAGGCTGTCACAGCTGAAAACGGCGCTCAGGAGCCCGTTTTCATTGGCAGAGCCCTCAGGCCACCACCTATGCCCTGACATGAGTGATGTCAAGCTGGCCGCAGCGAATCCAGCTCCCCAAGGTCTAACACAACCCTGATGTGGCTCTCAATGAAATCACGTGTGACACCCCCACTTAAGCATAAAGAAGCAACAACAGTGCCTACATCAAGAGCTGGAGTTGGGTTAGGACTACAATGACCGCAGAATAAAAAAAATATGTTTCGTTGACTTGACATTTGACTAGGGAAACCCTTGGTCCCTGCATATTGGCATACAGCAATATAAACAAAACAAATGGGGAAGCAGCAGCAAAGTGAACCAAACTCACTCCCATAAAAGCTAACAGGTGGTCTATGAATTGGGATGTAACAGAGGGAATCATCAGAGTGTTCTCTTATCGAAAATTATATATCGGAAATTTCCAAACAATAAAAAGTTAAGATGTGATTAAGTAATAAATCATATAACCAGGAAAGTAACCAGTGTTGGTTCAAGAACTTTAAAGTAAGTCTATGGTTTATCCATTCTTTCTCCAACTAACAATGCTCACTAACGTCTTCGCTAAAAAAGAAACTAAACTAGAGATTTCTAGCAAATTCAAATACTGTCTATAAATCTACCAAAGAATTCTTTAGAGGCCCAAAGTGCTGCCAAGAAGGCTAAGGTCATAATAAAATTGTTCAAGCAGGTCTAAGTGAACATAATAAATCAAAGCAAAATAAACTATTTGGGTATGGATTAAAAAAAAAACCCAATCCTTGACTCCAATAATAATTCTAAGCTTCAGTAACCCATTCCTGTAAGCAAGCTAGTAAATTTTTAAAAAGATTATAAAACATACAATCATGTTTATCAAACTGTGATAAATGTGTGGATACTTCAGTTGTGATGGAGCTGATTAGCAGTGTAACAGAGGGCTCATTTCTGCTCAAGTCTGTACTTAAATGGCTGAGTAGCTACATCACTTTAGCAAGTGACCCAATCCTAATATGGTGAAACGATATGGCATAATAAATTTATAACCAGGAGGATCTGACTTGGAACTATGATAGAACCTACAATATATTAAGTGCTTATCTGTACAAGGAATAATAGAAATGCTTTTCAACACAGAACATTATGAATCTGTGGAATGAAATATGCTTTCTAAAAAAAATTGAACAATAGTTTCAGAAAATGTGAAGTGAATGTGCTTAGTAAAGAGCAACTGTCAAATATACATTATCTATTCTAGGCTATTATATCTCACACGCACATGAAATGCTTATCATCTGCAAACAGTCCATATTCTGAAGACTACTACATTGGCACTTTAGTTTTTTTTAAAAAAGCCCAGTGAATCAGGAACCTATTCACTTGCCTGAATAACTGTTAATGGGGTCAAATCTTACTTTCCAAAGGTAAATTATTTAAATGATAATTTGAATGACCTAGAATACATGAGTCTCAATAATAGCAAGATATATAAGATTGTAAAATAGGGAAATGGTCTGGGGAAATACAAAAAGATACCACCACCTTTAATTTTTTTCCCTTTGTTTCTTAGCACACAAAGAACATGTCAGGTATGGATTTGAATGTGCAAGAACTAAGTGTACAATGTTTGCTACAACCTCCTCTCCCCCCCCCCCCCATGTATAATATGAGCAGAAAAGTTGCACTTGCAATTTCTATTTAAAAGGAAAACGAGAGAAAATCAATTGTTTTCACACTCTTATTGTTAGAGCTGTCTTTGAAACATGAAATTAAGCCTATTGTATGCTGAATTTAACAACTTGTACATAAAGTCAATAACATTTTGAGGGATTATATATGAACTGCAAATGACTGCAAGTTCAAATAGATTGAAATATGAGTGTGAGAATACCACTTCTAGAAACAGACTCACAACACAGAATTCTCTTAAGAGAAAAATATTTTTTTCAGAACAAGCATATCCCAAAACTATATCCATGTCAAAAGTGTCAAAAGAAAATAACTGACCGCTGATATATTTTCTTATGAATGATACATTCTCAAAACAATCCTACCTCTAAGCCATTACACATTTGTATTTTCATAACCAATCTATTTCACTAAATCTGAATCATTCTGCTAAAACGTAAATGATTCAATAGATCATGTTGTCATTTTGATATCAGACTATGTAGTTCTGTGTTTGTAACCTTATCACCTGGGATTTTGCAATAAAGACTGGGATATCCTTCCCACAGATGTTTGGAAGAGAAAACACTATTTAAAAAAAAAAAGAGTAAAAAAAAATAAGAATATAAAACCAGTTCTATTAACCAGCACAGTTAAGTCTTACACTTGAAAAACAAAATTCCAGTCACACCTACATCAGCATGTGATTCTGCCATGAATTTACATTGGAAAAATTAAACTAAATTATGATTTGTCATTATTTCCCATCAAAACTACCACATATACTAGGATATGCAAAGCAACAGATTCATCAGGGTAACTGAAATTTAACCTCCATATTTTTCAAGAAGTTAATTAACTGGCTGCATTTCTTTACTGGAAAAAAGAAACCAACAAACATAACTTCCAAATCATAACTGGTTTCTACATCTTGTTTAAAAAAAATGGACAGCAACAAGTGGTGCTACAGTTGTATGTTTTGGGGGCAAACTAAAGTACTGTACTTGGGATTTGTTACTGTATACTTATGCATCAATGTTCTAAGTAAAGTTTAATTTATACCACTAAGGATATTCACACAAATTTTCACAAGAATGTCTTCTTCCAGTATCCATGAAAATGTGTTGGAGAGAGAAAAGTACATCATTGAATATTTTAATCCTAATTGGTTATTTGAAGGCTAGGAAAAACTAGGCATGCTACTTCTGCCAGGAAAAAAAAAACAAAAACCAGCCTACTGCCACCTTAAATGCCACTCTGGTATGGTGGCTCAAATCCACAGCTGTAATAAATGGTAGAATCCTTACCCATCAGCCATTTTTTTTACAGAATTGAAACAGTTTCCTTGAAGTCTGTATATACTGTGTTTCCCCGAAAATAAGACCCTGTCTTATATTTTTTGAACCCTGAAATAAGCACTTGGCCTTATTGCCATGTGCTCAAAAGTCCGATTGGTCTTATTATCAGGGGATAATTTTGGGGGAAACAGGGTATTCCAACATTAACAAATGTTTTGTAAGCTTTCAAGCATTCTTGTTACATAATGGAAAACACAGCCTTGTTCTTGAGGGGATAGAGCACCTTTCCTTTACAAGGTATTTGTAATTTTAGAGGCATCTAGAGGATAGCAAAAAAATAGTAACAAAAAAAAAAAAGGCAGGCACAGCTTAAATTGAAAAGCAGGACATACTGGAGACCCAGCATCTTCAGTAAAAGTTCCGCCCTAAAAGCCTCAGAATGAACTTTATGGGGTACCCTCTATCACACAGCTTCTTAAACCAAGTGACCTCCCCCGCCACAAAAATTACACCTTAACATCTGCTCCTTTGCTAATCCTCCTCTCCCACAAAAAAGGTTTTTGCAACAAGACTTTCCAAGCGCACCTTCAAAGCAGGGCCCGACGGGTGTGGATCCTAAGCCCACCTCAAGTGCATTGCAACACCACTGTCCCCTTCCCTATAAACCAGGCGATGCATGCCTGCTGCCAGCGAGATAAAAGGGGTGGGGGGAGGGAGGAGAGAAAGCCAGGCGGCTGCCGAGCAAAGGCCCCAGCATCCAGAAGAGCGTGTGACGCACTTCGGTAACCTGATTCCCCACTCTCCCCGCGGAGCTGGCAAAAAGAGAGAGAGAGAGAGATTTGGGGGGGGGGGAGAGAAAGAGAGGCTCTTTCCAACAAGGAAATGCGAGGCTCGTCCGGCCGGCCATCTGCGCAAAACCCAACCAGAACCTGCAAAAGGGAGCGGGACCCCGAGCCAACCAGGCCTCTCGGGGAGAAGAAGAAGGAAACAAACACGGGGTGTGGCAGCCCGAGGCGCCTCCTCCTTTTCGCCCTACCTCCCCCCCCCCCACACCGCCACCCCCACGACTCAGGGACAGGAACCGCCGAATAAGGACTGCGGCCGCGGCGTGGAGAGCCTCGGAGCTCTCGGACAGCCGCGGGGACTCTTTTTAGGCCGGCTGACCCAGCCAAGGCCTTTGGTCCCCGCTCGTCCTGAAAGGGAGATCAACTGGGGAGTTTAGGGAATGGAGGTGGGGGGGGAATCTAAGCCTGCCCTGGCGGCCTTTTAGGGAGCTCAAGTCCAAGGCCTCTTTCTCAACCCCGCTGCTCACCCCAAAAAGAAACCCCACCGGACAATTCTTGCTAAATCCGATATCTCCCCCCCCCCCCGCTTTTCTTGCCCCCCGCTTTTTTTTTATTTCCCACCACTCCAAATGTCCAAAAAGCCCCCCCCCTCTCGTGCCACCTTTAAGGAAGAGAGAGGAAACTTGCCGGGAGGAGGGGGGGGGGGGTTAAAAAAAGCTCCACCAGTTCAACTCCTACCTGGATGAGAGCTGGCTTTGGACTGCGCGCAAGAGGGGAGGGGGGGGCGGCGAGTTAGATTTCAACCAAAACTGCCGCCAAAATAAAAAAAGGGGGGGAGTCCCAAGGCTGGAAACAGCTTGACGCTTCCGCCCCCCTCCCCCTAGTCCTCCCCACCCCCCGCAGCGACCCAGCGGGGCACCCCTCATCAAAAAGACATCAAAAAGCCCCCGGGGAAAGGGCCGCTTCCCCCCCTCCCCTCCCCGACTAGGTAAACTGGCCACCATAAAGAGACCAGGGGGAAGGAAGGGAGGCGACGTGTCCAAAGCGCCGCTTGAAACCCGGCAGAAGTCGCGCAACTGCTCCGACAACCCTCCCGCTTTGGGAGAGGGGAGAAGGGAGGAGGGAAAGGGACGGGGGAGGGGGTTGAGTTTCCCCAAGGATTGGGATGGGGGGTTAATAGGGGGCAGAGGGGGATAAAGGGGTTAAAGGGAAGGGAAGCCTTATCATGCCTCCCTCTTCCGAAAGTCAGCAAGGAAGGGACTTCAGCCCAGCACTCCTTTGCTGGAAGGCCTCACCTGGTGGGGCGGAAAGAAGCAAGCGCTTCTTCCCAGGAAAGGGAGTACAGACATTGCCAGGCCTCTTGGGGAAGGGAGCAGCAGGCAGGCAAAATTACTCTTCCCCCTCCCCACCCCCAAAATAACAACACTCCCTCCCCCACCTTGGAGGCTGTCATGGATCCCGGTTCGCTTCTGAGGAAGAAAGGAAGGAAAAATAGATGAGTTAGGGAAAAGACAATTTAGAGAGAGAGAGAGAGAGGAAGGAAGGAAGGAAAGAAAGAAAGAAAGAAAAATAAAAATGTGGGAAGGAAGGGGGGAGGAAAAATAGATGAGTTAGAGAAGGAGGGAGGGGAAAAAACAACTTGGAGATGAAGGAAAATAAACAAGAGAAGGCGAAGGAAGGAAGAAGTGAGAAGGGGGAAAGAAGGAAAATAAAAGAGGAAGGAAAATAAGAAAGGAAAGAAGGAAGAGAAGGAAAAGGGGAAGGAAGGAAAATGAGAGAGGAAGGAAGGAAAAAGGGGGAAGAAAGGAAAATAAACGGGAAGGCAAAGGAAGGAAAATGAGAGAGGAAGGAAAAGAAGGAAAAGGGGGGGAAAGGAAGGAAAATAAGCAAGAGGGGAAGGCAAAGGAAGGAAAATAAAAGAAGGAAAAGGGGGGAAGGAAAAGAAACAAGAGGGGAAGGCATAGGAAGGAAGAAGTGAGAAGGAAGGAAGGAAAATAAAAGGAAGGAAAAGAGGGAAAAAGGGGGAAGGAAGGAAAACAAACGAGAGGAAGGAAGAAGGAAGGAAAATAAACGAGTGAGAAGGAAAATAGATAAGGAAGAGCGGGAGGGAAGGAGGGAGAGAAGCAAGGAAGGAACGAGCAAAACAAGAGTTGAGCGACCGAGGGGACGAATCCCCCCCAACCTCCTTCCCCGCCGCTTTCTCACGACTCACCTCGACCCTCCCCCGACCCGCCTCCGCGCGTGGGGATGCCCGGCACGCGTTTTTCTCCCCCCCCCCACCACTGTTCCCACGGCCAGAGCAAAGGGGTCCGCGCTTTTCTCTCTCTCTCTCTCTCTCTCTTTCTCTTGCCGGGCAAGAGAGCGAATCTACCCCGATTGGCCCCGTTTTCCTTTTCCCCTAACTCCCCCAAAGTGTGTTGGGGGGGTTGTGGGGGGGGGGAGAAGAGGAAAAGAGAAGGGAAGCGTCTCCATTTTCTCTGCCAGCGGCGGCGGGGCCTCGGCCTTTCCCGACAGGCGGGGCCGGAGGGAGGGAGGGAGGGAGGGAAGGAAGGGGCGAGAGAGAGAAAAGTGAGGAAACGAGATCGTCCTTCGAGGCTCCGGCTTTAGGGAATCTCCCCACCCCCCCAAAAAAAAACCACACACAGCTCGGCCTGGAGAGGAGACGGAAGGGGGGGGGGGGGTGTCGAAGGAAGCGCTTTTCTCTCGGCCTGCTCGGCCCCGCGTCCTCCATCTTGCCTGCCTGCCTCAGCTCGGCCTCCCTCCCTCTCTCCTTTTCCTTCCTCAGGCCCGGAGGGAACCGCGCTGAAAGTAGCCCGTCCCCGCGGGGGAAGCGAAGGGGGGGGAGGGAGGAAGGGAAGACTTCCAGAAGCTTCGACGCCACGGTCCGACTTACCGTGAAGGAAAGGAAGGAGGGAGGGAGGGAGGCCTGGCCGACCGGGCCTGCCTGGGGCTCCTCCGCGCGCCTTTTTTTTTTCCTCCCCCGCCCGCCCTTCCGCGCCTCAGTCGTCGTCGTCGTCGACCTTCCGGCCTTGCTTTCTTCCCCCACAAGACGAGGCCTCGCGCGTCCTCTCCCGCTCGCTCGGTTTCCCTTCGTCGTCGATTTACCTCAGACGCGCTTCTCCAAGGCCTGTGAGTGAGGCCCCGCTCGGCGGGAAATAATCCAACAGGCCGCCGTAGGAGGAGGAGGAGGAAGAGGAGGGCCGAAGCGAGGCCTACTGAGGGAAAAGACGGAGGGGCGGGAGTGGGGGGTCGTCTGGTCTCTTCCCGGTTTGAGCGCGGCGACGGGGGGCAGCGAGGATTTCAATTCGGCGGCGGTGGCGGCGGCGCTGGGGATTGTTTGGGGTGTTCGCAGCTCGGCGGCTGGCGAGGGAATGGAGGGCGCAGGCGCCACCTGGCGGCCACCGAGCTCGCCACGTTCGGACGGGCCTAGAGCGGCACCTGCTGGGAGGACTCAGGAATGCAGGAGTGGGGGGAGGGAGGGAGAAAGAGAAGAGTGCGCGCCTGCGCGCGCTCCCTCGCTCGCTCAGCCAAAGCGGCCCCCTTGTGCTCCGTCCGGGCTTGGCGAAGAAAACGGGGTAAACAAGGTGCCGCGCATGCGCTGTCTCTTTTTTTCTCTCTCCCTTGACGATCGAATCGCCACGCCTTCCTTTCCCCCGCCCGTGACGTCATCGCCCCTAAAGGCCCCGCCCATGCCTGTTCTGCCTTGGAGCGCGCAGGAAGTGCTGAGCGGCACGTAGCGCCCCAGGTGGGGGAGGGGAGGAAAAAGAGGGGGGGCTTGCCCCCTTATTTTCTAGTGGGGGGGCAAAAAAGAAGGGAGGGGGCATTTTTTGGAGCTCTGAAAAGGGCTGAAACTAGAATCAAGCTGCTTGCAATCAAAAGTTCTCCAATCTTGGAGCTTGGTGGGACTTCACTTCCCAAGAATCCCCCAGCCAGCTTTGCTTATGACCTTTTTTTTTTTTTGCCATAGTTGTTAAGCAAAGCATTGCAGTCACTAAATGAATCATGCAGCGGTTAAATGAATCCGGCTTCCCCCCTCCCACCCCCCACTGACTTTGCTTATTGCAAGGTTGCATATGGTGATCATGTGACCCTGGGACAGTGCAACTGGCATAAGTACATGCCAGTTTCCAAGCACCTGAATTTTGATCATGTGACATCGGAGACGCTGTAGTAGTCCTATGTATGTGAAAACGGGTCAGAAGTTAATTTTTTTTTTTAGTGCCGTTGTCATTTTGAAGGCAAACTAAACAAATGGTTTTAATTCGAGGACTACCTATATTGGAGGGGGGTGGGGATGTTTCTGGCAGTGGGTTTGCTCTCCAAGCTTCTTTCAATTTAGTTTCTGAACTAGGTAACATCATCAGCAGGGTTTTCTTGTCTTATTCTCCTTAGCTTATAAATGTCTTGTGTTGCCAGTGTGATCAGTTGTTTGTTTGATTGATTGAGCTAATGACCAGTGGACAAGGGACGTGGTGGCTCAGTGGCTAGGACGCTGAGCTTGTCGATCGAAAGGTCGGCAGTTCAGCGGTTCGAATCCCTAGTGCCGCGTAATGGGGTGAGCTTCAGTGACTTATCCCAGCTTCTGCCAACCTAGCAGTTCGAAAGCACGTAAAAAATGCAAGTAGAAAAATAGGGACCACCTTTGGTGGGAAGGTAACAGCGTTCCGTGAGCCTTTGGCGCTGAGTCATGCCGGCCACATGACCATGGAGATGTCTTCGGACAGCGCTGGCTCTTCGGCTTTGAAACAGAGATGAGCACTGCCCCCTAGAGTCTGGAATAACTAGCACGTATGTGCGAGGGGAACCTTTACCTTTACCTAATGACCAAGAATCTGGCAGATACCAAAAGTTTGCCTTTTGCCTGCTACTAATCCGGTAGTTTATGTTGTCTTCCAATGCAGCTGTTCCTCTCTGATTTTTTTTTTCAAGCAGCTCTTCTTTTTTTTTGACCACAGCAAGCTTCATTTCATTTATTCAGTTTCATTTTCATTTATTATTTTTAGTCCTGTGTGTTGTAAAACACAATATTTGTAGTTTCTGGGCTTTGTTCTGTTTTTCTCGATTAAAAAAAAAAATCAAAGAAAGGAAAGAAAAAAGCTAGTGGCAGATATGCAGGTATCAGTCCCCTTTTTTCCGTTTCCGTTTCAACTTTTGGACGGTCACTAAACGAACTGTTCTAAATTGAGGACAACCTGTACTGAAACTTTTAGCACAATCTTCCCGCTTTTTCCCGTCCCATTTTACCTTCATCGCAAGGTTTTTTTATTCCGCTGCTGGAAAAGTTAGGACAGCTCTTGCAATGGAATTTTCAGCAAAGGCATTTTCGGGCCGAATGGCCGCACTCTTAAAAAGGAAGCGTACGCATTAGATCTACTACGGGCTTCCGAGCTCTCAAACTCTGCAATTATACTTTGACCTGAAATGATTCAGAGCTAGTGAAAAGCAATGTTGCCCGTTGAGCCCCCCCACCCCCTTCCCCGAATCGGGTAATGCAGCGTAATTTGATCTCCAGCTGCATTTGTGTGTGTGTGTGGTTGTTTGTTGTGGGTTTTTTTTGGTCATTTAAATAATGAGTCAAGGCCTTTTATTTCGGGCCGATTAATCCACTCGCAGCCGTCATGAAATGACAATTTCCAACATCCCGTAAGTGAGCGGAATGCCAGAATGTAGACACCTCATTGCCGATGTAATCAGCAATTCTACCTGACACACACACACTGGCGTTAATGGAGATTTGTCATGCTTTTCACAACAACCTGTTAGGGTAGCAAGCAGGATCCGTGCATTGCCTCTACAATGCTGTTCATAACCGATTATGAACGGGATAACAGAGTTGGAAGGGGCCTCGGAAGTCTTCTAGTCCAACCCCTTGCTCATGCTATACCATTCCAGACAAGTGGCTGTCCAGTCTCTTCTTAAAAGCTTCCAATTCTATATTGGGAGAGAATTCCTTCATGCTATATACTGTTAAGATTATGTAGTGGTGGTGATATCATAGATAGATAGATAGATAGATAGATAGATAGATAGATAGATAGAGGATGGATGGACAAATAACAGATAGATGATAGATAGAGATAGATAGATAGATAGATAGATAGATAGATAGATAGATAGATAGATAGATGATGGATGGACAGATAACATAGATAGATAGATAGATAGATAGATAGATAGATAGATAGATAGATGATAGACAGACAGACAGACAGACAGACAAGGGCATGGATAGAGAGGATGGATGGACAAATAACAGATAGATAGATGATAGATAGATAGATAGAGGATGGATGGACAGATAACAGATAGATAGATGATAGATAGAGAGATATAGATAGATAGATAGACAGACAGATAAGGGGATGGATAGATAGAGAGGATGGATGGACAGATAAGATAGATAGATAGATGATAAAATAGATATAGATAGACAGACAGATAAGGGGATGGATAGATAGGATGGATGGACAGATAAGAGATAGATAGATAGAGATAGATAGATAGGCAGACACACAGACAGACAGACTGACTGACTAGAGAGGGAAGAGGGAGAGAGAGAGAAAGAAAGAGAGATCACTATGATTATGAAGTGGCCACAAAGTAGAGGGGGTCAACTTATTTTCCAAAGCAGCAGAAGGCAAGACAAGGGACAATGGATGGAAACTAAACAAGGAGAAAAGCAATCTGGAATTAAGGAGAAACTTCCTAACAGTGAGAACAATCAACCAGTGGAACAGCTTGCCACCAGAAGTTATGGGTGCTTCATCTCTGGAGGTTTTTAAGAAGAGACTAGACAGCCATCTGTCTGAAATGGTAAAGGAGTGTCCTACTTGAGCAGGGGGATGGACTAGAAGACCTCTAAGGTCCCATCCGGCTCTATTCTGATTAATTATGATTTAACTATCTAACTGAATTAGTTCCAATAAACCATAGGTTAACATAATATATGAATTAAAAGCTGGAGAAAAATGGAAACATAGATCCTTGAGAAAGATGGAAAAATACGAGTGATAGAGACAGGGCTCAAGCATATTAACTGGTCTTGTGTCTAAGTAAAAAGAATTTTAAAAAACAGCCATCATTCAGAATATAAAATAATAGATCACTTTATTAAAAATAGTCACTTGAGTTTAACTGCAAAACAATTCTATGATTATATTAAGTCATTGTGGTACGTCTAAAAAAATAAATCTTTCTTAACACGTTGGAATATAGTTTCTGAAGTCAACAATCCCACCTTTTCGCTCTTAAACAGTTCTTATTTACAACTCAGGTCATTCTTATTATACACAACTCGACAATTCCAAAGTATTTCAGTGTGGATTTACATGCGCACCTATGCATAGCTCGTAAAATTTCCCAGATGCGTCCGTGAAATATATTTTGTTTAAAAGGGTGAAAAAAGCCGACCGTCGTGAAGAAAAGCCCCTCGGATAGCTTCCCATGTAAAACAAGTCCTTGCTATTCTCTATGGGAACAAAGGGATTAAAACAAAACCCCACAAAGATGTTGAGGGAACTACAGTGAGCAAACACAACTCTTCGCCATGTTTTAATCGGTGGGGTGTGTTTTTTTGAGTTCAGATCTGGCTGAAGAGCTGTGTTAGATCCCCTTCAAATTATGCCGCTTATAAATAGCTGTAAAAATAAGTGGGGCAGATCAGGGAACCTGCCACGAAAATCAAATTAAGACTTTTTAAAAAAAAAAAAAATTAAAAATTGGCAACCATCCAGGATCTTAAAGCCATCCCCCACCCCCCTTTTCCTTAACGCTATGTGGCCTTGCTAAATGGAAAGGAAGTTGTTTGTGTGATTATTATTATTTTTTTAGCAGCATTTTGAATGAAGTTCAAACTGTCAGTTTCTGGTTTTCCCCACCGCCCCTCCATGCAATGTGCCATAAAGTGTCAGCAGAAGTTGTAAATCACACCCGCTTTGGGGCTGAACTGCCATTGTAGTGTTCAACAAAACACAAAGCCAAAACGAACAACAACAACAACGGAGTAAGCTTCCTTCCCAGGAAAACAGCACCCCACAACTCTTTACGTGCTCCGTTGTGACACCTGTTTTAAAGCCATCTTTCGTTCGTGCCGCAAAAGTGTGTGTGTTTTTTTTAAACAAGTTTTTCAAATAAATATGTCAATAAATAAAAATGCAGCTGTTGTTTTTTAAAAAGGAAAAAAAACACAATAATAAGGTAAAATAAACTAGATTGTTTTTTTAGCAACATAGGAATAACAACATATAGATTTATTACTAGGAAGAGCACATTGATTTTCTTGATCGGGAAGCACAAAATGAGGAAGGGAGAGGAATATTTTAATCTCAAAAAAAGGGGATTTATTATCCTCAGGGCGCTTGGGAGATTTTTTTTATTTATTTTTTTTCATTTTAGCAATCCCTATAAGTAATTTCAGGAAGGCGAAGAAGTAAAAATTAAAAAAAAAAAACCCGACATCCCATTTATTCTTCTGTTATTTTAAAAGTATCACCCGGTCTTCACTCTTTCCTCCCTAAAGAGGCAACAGGGATTGAAATCAATTCATGTTACATTCAGTTTTATGCTTTGCTACCTAACATAGTATCTATAGTGCAAGGGAGGAAATGCAAGATCATCTGCTTCTCAACTTCTGAATTAAAGGATGGCATCCATTTCTCAGGTACTCCTTCCACTTATCGCAGCGTTCTCTCAAAGCCACATATACCAACATCAATAATCTATCTGATGCATCCTTTTATTTCAGGGGACAAAACCCCATATACCAGAACAGCAGCTCGGTTCTACCCATAAATGATAAAAACTCAAAAGACTCTCGCTTCATCCATCGCACAAATCTACGGAGGAAAAAGGAACAAGGACACGCACGCCACCAACTGAATCCCAACCGATGTGCAGCTCATCGCCCAAAGTCAGAACTTTCGTTACGGCGTCTGGATTCCCAAAGCATCAGTTAACGATGCCTTTATGCAACCTGAAATGTGAAACTTAAAAAAGTCGGGTTTGCATCCTAGTTTCTGCAATTCCAGTTATTCCACTCTGTGGAGGTCATGCTAGAACCCAGCTAAGCCTTTAAACTGGGATAGAAAGGGGTATCGAGTTGTTGTCCTGTCTTTTCTGCAGCTGTCAGGGTAAACGAAAAAGCTGTGTGATTGGCACCTTCCTTCCAAGAGACGGACCCAAGGAAAGGTGATTCAGTTTGTAAAACAGAGCTATCGGCGTTGCTGCCCTTCGGGTGGAGAAAAAAAATCTACCCTTTGAATGGATGGAAAAATGAGCTATGTACAAGGTCTACCTCTTTCCTTATTCTTAAAATAATTCTTCACGCCCCTTTGTCATTCAGCTTTTTGCGTTGGCCTTGTGTGCATGGCTGATATCACTTCGGACTGCAAGAGGGATGGGCAGAAAACACTGGGGAGTTGTTGGCATCGCATGGCAAACACAATAAAAAGAACGCAACTTTCAGACTGGCGCCAGGAGCAAGTTCAGCCATTCTAAGAATCTTAAGGGAGGAAAGGGCCTTGGGGGAAGCTTATTTGGTTAGTAGTGCAGAGGACAACTTAAATGGCCTTTGGACTTGAACTCTCAGAATTTCTCAGCCGAGAATTCTGGGAGTTGGAAGTCCACAGATTGTAAAGTCGACCTCAACCATTCAGTTGACCTGATTCCTCAGCCGAGAATTCTGAGAGTTGAAATCCAGAGGTCATTAAGTTGACCTCAACCATTCAGTTGACCTGATTCCTCAGCCGAGAATTCTGGGAGTTGAAGTCCACAGGTCATTAAGTTGACCTCAACCATTCAGTTGACCTGGTTCCTCAGCCAAGAATTCTGGGAGTTGGAAGTCCACAGGTCATTAAGTTGACCTCAACCATTCAGTTGACCTGATTCCTCAGCCGAGAATTCTGGGAGTTGAAGTCCACAGGTCATTAAGTTGACCTCAACCATTCAGTTGACCTGGTTCCTCAGCCGAGAATTCTGGGAGTTGGAAGTCCACAGATTGTAAAAGTCTACAAGAGTTGCCCAAACCTGTCCAGTTCTTGGTGTACTTTTTTCAGGTGTTCGGCTATAAACTCTACAAGGGGAGGGGGAACCCCCCCTCAAAAATACATCAAGAACCCCAACCAGCTGCAAGATATTTCTCCACCACTTGAAACCATGACAAAAACGCCAAAAAAAATTCCAGCCCCCCGCCCTAAACATTTTAACACCTGATGGCAGGCGCTCCGATTAAAAACGCCTCCAATTAAATGAGTAGGATGGAAAATCCAATCAACACCCTCTCTCGACGATTCATACCACACGCAACCCCGGTACATTCAATTAAAACGCCGATTCTCGCTAAATCCATTTCAGAGGCGACGCCTGTGAATCTGGGTCAGCATTTGGATTTTTTTGGGGGAGGTGGGGTGTTTGTTAGTTTTTGTTTTCATGGAATCTCTCACCCCACTGGCATCTCCAATTAGGGCATGAACACCTTCTGGCGGTTTGCGATGATTTTGCAACACCAGGGGCATTTCTCCACTGCCTCCGCGCAGTCTTGGCAAGCCAGGTGTCCGCATGGAATGAAGACCACGGAGAGAAGCTTATCCATGCAAATCTTACAGATCTTTTCTTCCTCCAGACGTTTCAACTTCTCTTCTGTACTGAGATCTGCCCAGGGAAGGGGGGGGGGGGGGGGGGGGAGGGGAGAAAAAAAAAGAGATTTTAATGAGATCCCTTCACCAAGGAGGGGAAAAAACTACCTTTTCTGACCTAGCTTCCTTAGAAAGCATAAAGCACAATCTTAGTCCCAGCAAACCTCTTTTATTCACACGGCTGTGAATTATTGCCATTCCTAATCCAAAAGGCTTCTAAAACAGTCATTCAGGGGAATGCTTATAAACACCCACCTTATCTCCCTTGGAATGCTGCCAGAGAACTAATTGCCACATGCAGGGCAAGGCCAAACTTAGCACAGAGTCAAACAGAACTTTCCAAAGCTTGAACCGACCAGATGCAAAAGCTCTTGTCTGGTTCGCACCTCTTTTATGTCCTATGGGAGGGGCCAATCATCTCCAAGCTTTACTCCCAAGTCGACCCTGTTTTCTTAATTATTCTTGTCTTCTGGCAGCTCTGCGCATGTGCACACTGGGAACAGGCTCCCGCTGTTCTTTTGCCTTGCTGATGTCTAGCTCCGGAGGCAGCAAAGAACTACTAGATGGCCCTGGCCCCCTCTCTGCCTCTGACTCAGAGCCCTCGTCTGAGCCTTCCCCAGACTCCAGGACTGGCCCATGTTCCTCCCCAACCTCCTCACTGTCCGAATCTGCTGGCGGGCCACAACAATGTTTGTTTGTTTGTTTTTTTACCAGATCTTTAGCTCAGGGATATCGAAAACCAGATGTGTCAGAAGCCAGACCAAAACCAGGCCACACCACTACCCGAGACTTCTCAGGAAACAACTGAATGAAAAACTGCTGATGACCTTCTACCATTGCACCATAGAGTATTTTAACTTGCTGAACCTGTGTATGGTTTGCCAATTGCACAGTGGCAAATAGGACAGCGCTCCAGAGGGTCAACGTCATTGCCCAGAGGATCATGGGTTGCCCCCTCCCCTCTTTGGAAGAGCTTTATAGCTCCCGCTGCCTTAAGAAAGTTCAAAACATTCTTAAAGTTCCATCTCATCCTGGGCACCTCCCCACCCCCCTTTTTTTTTGAACTATTACCATCTGGCAGCCGGTACAGGGCAATAAAAACAAGGACAAATAGGCTGAAAACCAGCTTCTATCCCAGAGCCGTAACTATATTGAATTCTATTGTACAGTGTAATATTAATGCAATTCCCGGGGTTTTCAATTCTTTTTGTATAGAATGTGAAGGATGTGTGTTTGTGTTTTATTTTTATAGTTATAATGTACACTGAAGATGGCATTTAATTTAATTGTACGAGGTGCAATGACAATAAAGTCAACTAAACAAACAAACAAAAAAAAAAAAAAGGACAGGATCCAGTATTCGAAAGGTTGGAAACAGAGAACCCGATGGTTCTCCCAGCAAAGTTGGGAGTCATGAAACTAGAACCTGCAATAAAACTTTTACAATTGCAGATAGTCCTCGACATACGACCATAATCGAGGCCAAATTTTCCGTTGATAAGTGAGACATTTAGCAGCAAGGAAGTTTTATTATTTAGTAACTTTTAGGGGAAAGCTGCTTTCTTGTGAAAAGTCCAGGCTGGACTTTTAAGTAAGCCATCTTTTTCGTTGGATCTTCAGGCCTGCCACAGGCATCCCCACCCCCACAAAAAAAGCGAGTTTGCCTCCGTTTTACAACCTTTCTTCCCAACATCGCTAAATGAACCACTGCAGTTGTTAAAAAAAAATAAAATAGCAATCTGGCTTAATAATAAAATAAAATAAAATAGAATAGAATCTGGCTTCCCCTTACTGAACTCACAACTCATCTTGTAAGTTGCAGCTTTGCTCGGAGATCACGTCACACACAACCCCGGGACGGCTGCAACCGTCATAAATGTAGGAGCCAATTGCCAAGCCTCCAAACTTGGATCATGTGACCATGGAGATGCTGCGACGGTCACAGGAATGAACAACGGTCCTTAAGTCGCTTTTTTTCCCCAGTGCTGTCTTTGCTAAATGAACGCTTGTAACTTGACACCTGTACGTCTCAAGGTAGCAAGGCAAACACTTGCAATATCTCTTAAGGCCTGGAGACTAAAACATATGAAGAAAGGCTGCAGGTTTTGGGTCTGGCTAGTCTAAAGGAAAGAAGAATTAGGGGCAACAGGATAGCAGTATTTCAGTATTTGAGGGGCTGCCACAAAGAAAAAGGGGGTCAACTGAGCCAAGGTGGCGCAGTGGTTAGGGTGCAGTACTGCAGCTACTTCAGCTGACTGCTAGTTCAGCAGATCAGCGGATCAAATCTCACAGGCTCAAGGTTGACTCAGCCTTCCATCCTTCCAAAGTGGGTAAAATGAGGACCCAGATTGTTGGGGGCAATATGCTATTCTGTATACTGTCTTTGGTGTAAGCCACCCAGAGTCCTCGGAGAATGGGCGGCATAGAAATATGAATAATAAAATAAATAAATAAATAAACTTATTCTCCAAAGCACCAGAAGGCAGGACAAGAAACAATGGTTGGAAACTGATCAAAGAGAGAAGCAACCTGGAATTAAAGAGAAACTTCCTAACAGTCCCATCCCATCCTATCATTTTCCTATTCTGTCCTACTCTACCTCTATCCTTTCCCTTTCCTTCCCCTTCCTTCCTTCTCTTCTCTATTTATTCCAATCTCTATTCTATTCTATTCTATTCTATTCTATTCTATTCTATTCTATTCTATTCATTCTATTCTATTCTATTCATTCTATTCATTCCATTCCTTTTCTTATTCTATTCCATTCTATTTATTCCAGTCTCTATTCCATTCCATTCAATTTATTCCAGTCTCTATTCTATTCTATTCTATTCTATTCTATTCTATTCTATTCTATTCTATTCTATTCTATTCTATTCCATTCCATTCCATTCCATTCCATTCCATTCCATTCCATTTATTCCAGTCCCTATTCTATTCTATTCTATTCTATTCTATTCTATTCTGTTCCGTTCCGTTCCGTTCCGTTCTGTTCCACTCCCCTCCCCTCCCCTCCCCTCCCCTCCCCCCCCTCCCCTCCATTCCATTCCATTCCATTCCATTCCATTTATTCCGGTCTCTATTCTATTCTATTCTATTCTATTCTATTCTATTCTATTCTATTCTATTCCATTCCATTCCATTCCATTCCATTCCATTCCATTTATTCCAGTCCCTATTCTATTCTATTCTATTCTATTCTATTCTATTCTATTCTATTATGTTCTGTTCTGTTCTGTTGTTCTGTTCTGTTCTGTTCTACTCTACTCTACTCTACTCTACTCTACTCTACTCTACTCTACTCTACTCTACTCTACTCTACTCTACTCTACTCCACTCCACTCCACTCCACTCCACTCCACTCCACTCCACTCCACTCCTCCACTCCATTCCATTCCATTTATTCCGGTCTCTATTCTATTCTATTCTATTCTATTCTATTCTATTCTATTCTATTCTATTCTATTCTATTCCATTCCATTCCATTCCATTCCATTCCATTTATTCCAGTCCCTATTCTATTCTATTCTATTCTATTCTATTCTATTCTGTTCTGTTCTGTTCTGTTCTGTTGTTCTGTTCTGTTCTGTTCTGTTCTACTCTACTCTACTCCACTCCACTCCACTCCACTCCACTCCACTCCTCCACTCCATTCCATTCCATTCCATTCCATTTATTCCGGTCTCTATTCTATTCTATTCTATTCTATTCTATTCTATTCTATTCTTTCCACCAAGAGTGCACGATGGCTCAGCCGTTAAAGACGCCATTCCACGGACAACGGTTCTCTTCCCAACGGAGTTTGTCATAATCCCTTCCTTGCCTAGCACAACTCGGTTTAGTCTACATACAGACGCTGGATGTACAACAATCACCTTTCTGCAGATGGTTTTCTAAGTACGCACTGGGTGTACTATCCCTCTGGGCATTGATTAAATCTGTGACTAGCGCCTCAACCGATTGGTAGCGCTCGGCCAAAAGGCGCTCCTTCCGCTCCACTGTTTGGCTAATCTCCTCCGCGCTGAATCCCATTTGCAACGCGCTCTGGATCGCCTGGCTTTGGAGACGTTTTTCGTCTGCAAAAAGCAAGAGATAAAATCTTGTGAAAGCAAGAAGACCCGGCTAGGAAAGTAAAAGCAGAGCTCAACCGACGGCCGCATTCGCATGTGATGCTAAGCTCGGTATACAGGCAGCCCTCGACTTAAAGAAGTTCATTTAAGGTCGACCATTCGAAGGGAAAAAAAAGTGACTTAGGACCGTCTTTCACACTTATGACTGTCGCAGCACACCCATCATCATCATCCTCTTTTTAACACCCCATAATCCCTTGCGGAGTGCAGTCTGGGCAACAGAATGGAGCTAGCAGAGGGTTTACTGGCCGGATGCCTTTCCTGTCGCCAGTGCAGAGTTTTGTTCTGCAGATATATTCTCATCGTGCCCAGAGAGAGAAATATCTGCCTCTACCTAGGATCGAACTCACAGCCTCCTGATTGTGAGGCGAGAGCTCCACCTGTAGGCCACCACACCACTCAGTCGCAGTGATGTGATCAGATGCTGGGCAACTGGCATGTACGTATGACAGTTGCCGTGTCCCGGGGGTCACGTAATCCCCTTCAGCGACCTTCTGACCAGCGAAGTCAAGGGGGAAATCAGATTCACTTAACAACCGTATGACCAACTTAACAATGGCGGCAATTCACTTAAGTACTGTGGAAAGGAAGGTCGTATAATGGGGCAAAAGCTCACTTCACAACTGTTTCACTTAATCACAGAGAGGTTGATCTCAACTGTGGTCGTTAAGATGAGGAGTACCTGTATTTAGGTCAACACTTCGTAGACAAAATGATAAGGGAATGGATTTGAATTTGAGGTGGGTCAGGTATCAATCAGAATTGTTCTACAGTAGTGGCCAAAATTGTGGAAACCTTTTGGGAAAAGTGTATTTTCTAAAACTAGCTAATAGCACCACTTTTTGGGGGGAGTAGTACCATAAAATTATATATCAATGGAAAGATAATTTGATCAAGAATGTCATGCAATAACTTTTATGAAGGATTTGCTATTAGAATAGAAGTTACAGTATAAAGAAGAAAAGTGAAACCCGTAGAAAAAACGAGATATACAAAAATGATCACTATGTCAGTTAATCCTTAGTTGGGTAATCTTTAGCATAGATTAAGGCCTTACAACGTATTCCCATGGAGTGAACCAAGTCTTTTAGTTCTGCAGCTGTTCTAATGTGAAACCAAGATTGAATGATTGCTTCTATTAACTGGGTTTTATTGCTGGGTCATTTCTGACTAACAAGTTTCTTTAGTTGGCTCCATAGATTTTCCATTCGGTTAAGGTCTGGGCTATTCCCAGGTCATTCCAGCAGTGGAATAGGATTATTATTATTAAGCCCTAATAAGCAGGTATATACAAAAGAATGAAGGCTATTGCTATAAGTGCATTGTAAACCGCCCTGAGTCTTCGGAGGAGGGTGGCATATAAATTGAACTAATAAATAAATAAATAAATAAATAAATAAATAAATAAATAAATAAATAAATAAATAAATTACCACTGTCCTAATTTACACCAATATTAGCCTGAAAGTTTTGCCAAACTAAATCAACAGGTGTGTGTGTCTGTTTTTTTCTTTTCCTTTGCAAAACATTTGTAAACACCGTTAGGAGAAAACAAAATGCAAATTAAACCATTGGAATTGACTCATAATGACAGCAAGTAATTAGAACTGATCGCAACCGAGACGTTCAGGATATACGTTACCTTCAATCGTTAAAACTTTCCCAGGCTCTTCCGTCTATAAAGAAACAAATAAATGGTATTTAGAAGGGTTGCACTGGATTGGAATCAAATTTCTGCTGGCTCATTCAGTAAATGCTTGTGCAAAGAAAAAAAAACCTGATAAGAGTGTCACAATCAGTAGCTTCTAGTCCCGTTGATTTACGCCGACCTAGCAGCTTTATGGCCAAAGCATTCTGGGACTTGAAGTCCACACATCTTAAAAGTTGCTCAGGTTGACGACTACTAGCTTACAGGGGTTACATAATAAGATTCCATTAGGATGGGAGGTGGGGGGGATAGATGTTGTTTGAGGAAGGGGCTGAGCCAACTGGTAGGTAACCTTACAGCACATGGCCAGATGGTCTCATCACCCAAGGTGAAACAACCCTGAGTAATTTCAGGATTGGTAGGAATAAAAGTCAGCCAGAGAAAAGAGCAAAGAGCAAATGGTGGGAAGTGAACCGACAATAATATTCTACAACAGTCGAGTTGGTTTTTTTCCATCTAGAAATCCTTGCATAGGAAGCCTCAGGTGTTTTTTTTTGCAAGTCGAAAAGGTAAAGGTTTCTATTCTACGGTGTGGTGCTCCTCTCAGTTTCTTAGTCGAGAGAACCAGCATTGTCTGAAGACAATTTCCACGGTTATGTGGCCGGCATGACTAAATGCCAAAGGCGCCCGGAACGCTGTTACCTTCCCACCGAAGTGGTACCTATTTATCTACTTGCATTTGCGTGCTTTCGAACTTTCCCCAAAAATAAGACCCAACGGGAAAATAAGTCCTAGCATGATATTTTTTTCCTCCCCAGGATGCTCGTAATATAAACCCTACCCCAAAAATAAACCCCAGTTAAGATCCATCAGCCAGCTGGATGCATTTAGTGCCGTATTTTCCCAAAAATGAGACCTAACTGAAAAAATAAACTCTCATTCATATTTTGGAGCAAAAATGAATATAAAACCCGGTCTTATTTTCAGGGAAACGCAGTAGGTGGGCAGGAGCTGGAGCAAGTAACGGGAGCTCACCACATTGTGCGGTGCCAGGGTCTCAAACCCAGTCTGTCAGCTCTCTAGCTCAGCGTCTTTAATGGCTGAGCCATCGTGCCCCCTTTTGCAAGCAGACACTCCTAAACTTACGGGAAATATTTATAGCTGACCTATAAATCTCTCAAGTCCTTCAAACCGGAGTAATGCATTCTCTTCTCTTCCTCCACACCTCTGTCGGCTACATAGATAGATACACACACACACACACATCCAGAGCTCCCGACATCCTCAAGTGACAAATATCACAGTTTGCACTTGTCAGTTCATTTCTGCAAGCAAATCGCTTAGGCCGCTCGCCGCCGTCAACAAGGAAACAGGAATCAAATCAGTTAAACGTGGCCTTTTCCGTGGCAGCAATTAACCTTTTCAGCTGCGGATGGGAACACCATCTGCTCACGGGAAGACAGCTGGAGAGACCGCAGGATAGTAACTCAAGCCTTTCTACTAATTTAATTGGCTCGATGCATGCATGATTTAAAATCCACATTCATCCGAAAACTAGAGTCCCTGCAGAGTTGGTTTGAGTGCATGGCGGAAGCAAAGAGAAAGAGAGAGGGAAAAGTGAGAAAGAAAAAGAGAGAGTGACGAAGAGGAAAAAGAGAAAGAACAACAGACAAAGAGAAAAATAAAAAAACAGAAAAAGAGAAAAGGAGAAAGAAAAAAGAGAAAAAGAAAGAGAAAGAGAAAAAAGAGAAAGAGAAAGAAAGAGAAAGAAAGGATAGAAGGCAGGAAGAGAAAGAGAAAGAAAAAGAAAAAAGGAAAAGAGAGAGAAAGAAAAAGAGAAAAAGAAAGAAAGAGAAAGAAAGGATAGAAGGCAGGAAGAGAAAGAGAAAGAAAAAAGCAAAAGAGAGAAAAAGAAAGAAAAAGAGAAAGAAAGAAAGAAAGAAAGAAAGGAATGGAGAAAGAAAAGAAAGAAAGAAAGAGAAAGAAAGAAAAAAAGAAAAGGAGAAAGAGAAAGAAATGATAGAAGACAGGAAGAGAAAGAGAAAGAAAAAGAAAAACAAAAGAGAGAAAGAAAGAAAAAGAGAAAAAGAGAAAGAAAGAAAGGAATAGAGAAAGAGAAAAGAGAGAGAGAGAAAGAAAGAGGAAGGCAGGAAGAGAAAGAAAGAAAAAAAAGAAAAAGAAAGAAAAAGAAAAAGATAGAAAGAAAAAGAAAAAGAAAAAAGAAAGAAAAAAGAAAGAAAAGAAAAAGAAAGAAAAAAAAGAAGAAGACAGAAGTCTTTTTCCAACAAGACAGACACTCCAACAAAGAAAAGGCAGACTTACAGTTGATTCTGGGGGCAAAGACTTTAAATGAACGCCATTCACAAAAGCTTGTCCCTTTTCTTCTCCCAGGTATTTGCACCTAGGTACAAAAGGTGGGAGCAAAATGAGCCACGCTGAAGGCACCTGAAGAAAGCAGGCATCTAATTCACAGATTACAATGGCAACTTTTCTTTGGGGAACTAAAAGCTACCCTGATTTGAACCCACACAACCCACAGTGCCCTGAAGGAGGCTGGACACGGTGCAGGTACCTTCAAAACTGGATTCAGAAGAAGTCTGATTAGGTGACCTCAATTATCTTCTTGCTGTTGAGAAAGCTTTTCCCCAAAAGCATCCTTAATAGCATAAGGAATAAAGACTCCTTTCTTGGGCTGGGGGTTGGACTAGAAGACCTCCAAGGTCCCTTCTGACCCTATGATTCTATGAGCAACATTTAATGTAAACAATTGGCTCTTTAAAGCAACCACCCCTTTTCTACCACTCACTCGCCCCTGGGGCTCCATCACACCTCTTAAGAGTCGTCCTTGGAGGTCTTCCAGACCAGAAATCTCCAACCTTGGCCACTTTAAGCCTGGCGGACTTCAACTCCCAGAATTCCCCAGCTAACTTTGCTGGCTGGGGAATTCTGGGAGTTGAAGTCCGCCAGGCTTAAAAGTGGCCAAGGTTGGAGACCCCTGCTCTAGACCAACCCCCTGCTCAAGCAAGATGGCGAACCTGTGGCACATGTGCCACAGGTGACACGTGCAGCCATATCAGTGGGCACGCCAACTCAGCTCTGGCGCACATGTACGCACCGGCCACCTGATTTTCAGCCCTTTTGGGCCCACCAGAAGTAGGGAAACAGGCTGTTTCCTGCCTCCGGAGGGCCTGGAGGGGGTGGGGAAGGCTGTTTTCGCCCTCCCCAGATGCATAGAGAGGATCTGGAGCCAGGCGACAAAGAAAAATGGGCCTATCGGGCCATCACGTGCCAGGAGCAGGGGGGGGAGGGAGGGCGGGTTGGATGCGCATGCACAGGGCGGGGCACGTAGAATTATGGGTGTGGGCATGCGCACAGGTGCGAACCTCCCCCGTGCCCCCCTTCCTGGCACGTGATGGCAAAAAGGTTAGCCATCACAGCCCTATAGCATTTCCGACCAATGGCTGTCCTATCTCTTCTTAAAAGCCTCCAGTGATGAAGCACCCACAACATCTGGTGGCAAGTGGTTCCACAGCTTAATTGTCCTCACTGTTAGGAATTTTCTCCTTAATCCCAGGTTGCTTCTCTCCTTGATTAGTTTCCCTCCATTGCTTCTTATCTTCCCTTCTGGTGGTCTGGAAAATAAGATGACACCCCCCTCCCTCTTCTTTGTGGGGTTATCATAGCCACTACATAATCTGGTTGATTGGTCCACCAGGAAGTTTCTTCTTACTTCTAGGTGGCTTCTCTCCTTGGTTAGTTTCCATCCATCGTTTCTCATCTGGTGCTTTGAAAAATAGCTTGACTCCCTCTTCTTTGTGGCAGCCCCTCAAATATTGGTAGACTGCTATCCTTTCACTCCTAGTCCTTCTTTTACACTAGACTAGACATACCCAGTTCCTGCAACCGTTCTTCATATGTTTTAGCTTCCAGCCCCCTAATCATCTTTGTTGCTCTTCTCTGCACTCTTTCTAGAGTCCAAAGCTTTCCGCTTCTGACACATCTGGTTTTTGATATCCCTGAGCTAAAGATCTGGTAAAAAAAAAACATTGTTGTGGCCCGCCAGCAGAGTCGGACAGTGAGGAGATTGGGGAGGAACATGCTTCTCCAGCTCTGGAGGCTGGAGAAGGCTCGGACAAGGGCTCTGCGTCAGAGGCAGAGAGGGGGCCAAGGCTGTCTGGCAGTAATCAGCTGCCTCCGGAGCTAAACAGCAGTGAGGCAGAGGAATAGCTGGATCCTGTTCCCAGGGTGTGCATACGCAGAGCTGCCAGAAGAAAAAAACAGCTAAGAAATCAGGGTCGACTTGGGAGTAAAGCCACAGGTGGACGATGAATGGCCCCTCCCATAGGAAATAAAAGAGGAGCGAAAGGGGAGTGGCCTTTTGCAGGAAACAATTCTTTCCATTTGTTCCTTTGGTTCAGGAGTGCGAAGATCTGTCCGTCAATCTCAGAGACTCTGGGCCAAGTCTCTCCTCGCACAGCAACGCATTTGGAAAATATTTACATGGCAGCTTTCCAAGCCAGATAAGGTCTGTGGTCATAAACACACCTTTGAAAGACTGTTTGCTTGGCCTTTGCTGAATGTGAATGAGAGGAATTCACATTCGTTTAATAAAAGGGGTTTTTGTCGAGACCAGGATTCTGCTTCGTACTTTTTGGGGAAGCCTAAATCAGAACAAATATTGCAAAGCAACTCCCATCCCAAGATACAATCTGAAAAGAGTGAAATATTCCTACCCAGGATACCATCTCGCGTGCTCCTCCCACGGATCTTCGCCCGCCTTCCATTCCTTCAGTCCCCCACCGCAGGAGAAGCATTCGACGCCATCAGCGATACCTGGTGAAAAAGCAGCTCGTTCATGAACATAAAACTCTTTTTGACTGCAAATGCAGGTAGTCCTCAACGTACAACAGTTCATTTAGTGACCATTCAAAATTACAATTAAGGGACGCGGTGGCGCAGTGGTTAGAACGCAGTACTGCAGGCTACTTCTGCTGACTGCCGGCTGACTGCAATCTGGCAGATCACATCTCAGCAGGCTCAAGGTTGACTCAAGCCTTCCTTCCATCCTTCCGAGGTGGGTAAAATGAGGACCCAGATTGTTGGGGGCGAGAGGCTGACTCTGTAAACCGTTTAGAAAGGGTTGTAAAGCACTGTGAAGTGGTGTATAAGTGCTATAGCTACTTTCCTTCCTTCCTTCCTTCCTTCCTTCCTTCCTTCCTTCCTTCCTTCCTTCCTTCCTTCTCTCCCTATCCATCCATCCATCCATCCATATCAGCTCTAGGTTGACTTAGCCTTCTATCCTTCCAAGGTGGATAAAATGAGGACTTAAGATTGTTGGGGACAAGAGGCTGACTCTGTAAACTGCTTGGAAAGGGCCGTAAAGCACTGTGAAGTGGTGTATAAGTCTAAGTGCTATAGTTATCTTCCTTCCTTCCTTCCTTCCTTCCTTCCTTCCTTCCTTCCTTCCTTCCTTCCCTTCCCTTCCCTTCCCTTCCCTTCCCATCCCATCCCATCCCATCCCATCCCATCCCATCCCATCCCATCCATCCATCCATCCCAGCTCAAAGTTGACTCAGCCTTCCATCCTTCCGAGGTCGGTAAAATGAGGACCCAGATTGTTGGGGGCAAGAGGCTGACTCTGTAAACCGCTTAGAGAGGGCTGTAAAAGCACTGTAAAGTGGTATATAAGCCTAAGTGCTATTGCTACTTTCCTTCCTTCCATCCTTCCTTCCTTCCTCCCTCCCTTCCTTCCTCCCTCCCTTCCCTTCCCTTCCCTATCCATCCATCCATCCATCCATCCATCCATCCATCCATCCCAGCTCAAGGTTGACTCAGCCTTCGGACATGGAAAGTCAACAAGGAAGTCGGATTCACTTAACAACCGTGTTACTAACTGAACAAATGCGATGATTCACTTAACAACGGCAGCAAGAAAGGGTGTAAAATGGAGCAAAACTCACTTTACAAACGTTTCACTTTAGCAACATAAATTTTGGGCTCCACTGCGGTCGTAACTCGAGGACTACTTGTACTCTCTGCACTCCACAAAACTCCCATTCAGAATTGGACGCTTGGCAACTGGCTCATAGTTATGACGGTTGCAGTGTCCGGGAGGGAGGGGGGGAAGGGTCACCTGATCCCCTTTTGCAACTTTCTGACAAGCAAAGTCAACGGGGAAGCCAGATTCACTTAATAACTTTGTTTTCTAATTTAACAATTGCAGTGATTCACTTAACAACGGTGGCAAGAATGGGTGTAAAATGGAGCAAAACTCACTTAACAACCGTCTCACTTGAGCAGCAGACATTTTGGGCTCATTTGTGGTCATGAGCCAAGGATGATCTCTAAGGAGGAATGTTGGGTTTGGCAGTGTGTGTGTTGTGGCCCGCTAGCGGCCTGCTCCCTTAGCCTATTTAAGGAGGAATGCTGATTGCAGCAAGCTGCAGGAAACAACTTTAGTTCGTTTTTCTTCGCGTTTGGATTTCTCTGCAACATTGCTTCTGGGCTTCCTGCCAACCCTAGTAAGACTCTGATTACCTTATCTGTGGATTCTGGCAGGCTGTTAAGAACGTTTATTAACAGCCTGCATTTGCAAAAAACTGTGTTATTTGAGTAAACTAAGTTTTGTTTAGACTTTGTGTGAACTCAATCAAGGGGGACCCATTGCAAAATCCGGCCTCCACTTACCTAGACTGTAAAAGCCTGCGTGAGCAAGCCGCTCTTTGCTCACCGAGTAACTCCATGCCTCAAAAGTCTGGAGGCGCTTTGCAAAATCTGCCATGGAGGGGTTATGAGGAGGAGGAGGAGGAGGAGGAAGAGGCGGCACCCGGTGGGTGCTGCTTCTCTCCAGCTGTCCATTCCCTGGCTGATGAGTAACATTCCCAACGTTCCCCACATCGTGTCCGAGAACGAAAAAGCACCTCGGGAAATGCCGCTGGTGTTCCGACCACGCCTGGTCCCCCGGTTCCCAGTTTTTCAACTTCCCCCCGCAACAAAAACACTCCACTTCGTCCTCCACGCCTCGGTAATAGAGCCCCGCGTTGGCCAGCTCTTCCGGGGTGACCAGCGCGTAAGGAGGCCAGTGTTGAAAAGATCTCAGCCGGACCTCTTCGTTGCACATGGCTGGGTTTTGAGGATACTGGGAGCCCGAGAGATCCACCACTTGCCTGGTTCTTAACAAGTAATCAGCCTCAAAATCGGAAGACAAATCGGAATCGGTTGGGACGGAGGTGGCGGCGGCGGGTTCTCTTCCAGGGGGACCGTTTGGGAGGCTGGAAAGTAGACGATCCTCTTCGAAGTTGGCATCGTTGATAAAGGGGCAGTTCGGAGAGACAATTTTGTGCCTTCCAACCACCGAGTCTCCCTCTTCCCATCCTTCTAGGGTCTCAAGGCAGCTAAAGCATTTGACTTGGTCTCCTTCTCCCGTGTAGAAAAACCCAGCCCGGGCTAAGTCCGAGGAAGAAACGGGGGCAGCGGCTTGGAAAACGGGCAAAGGTTTCTTGTCTGGAAGTCAACTGAGCCAGGTCTGGTGCGGGATCCTCCGAAATGGGGCCATTACACGTCATCCCTCTCGCGGACGGAGTTTCCTCCAGATTTCCTAAATAAAGAGAACACGTGCAACGTTAAGAGAGACCCCGCGAAGATAACGTCAGTAGGACATCATCATTGGAAAGCAAAATCACAAAACTGCGTCACGCTGATTTTCAGCCAGGTCAAAATTCACTGGAGAAAGCAATTGTGTTGGGAAGAGTTAGGGCAGCGATGGCGAACCTTTTCGGCACCGAGTGACCAAACTGGAATGTGCATACACACATCTGCACACGTGTGCACCGGAGCCCCAGAAACTTGAAGACTAGGTGGCCGGCACTCGTGCGTGCGCCAGCCCACTTGTCTTCTGGTTTCTGGCGTATGAATGCGTGCTGGCCAGCTGGTTTCATGTGTGTTGAAGCACCAGAAACCAGAAAAACAGGTGGCTGGTGCATACATGTTTCTGAGGCTTAGGAGTCTGGATAGCTCAGCAGACTAATGCATTGTAATTTAACTCCAGCTGTCTGTAATTAGTAAGTTCAAATCTTGCCAGGCTCAAGGTTGACTCAGCCTTCCATCCTTTCTAAGGTAGGTAAATTGAGGACCCAGTTGTGGGGGCAATAAGCTGACTTTGTATAAATATACAAAAGGATGAAGGCTATTGCTTAACGCATTGTAAGCCACCCTGAGTCTCCCGAGAAGGGTGGCATATAAATCAAATTAAAAAAAAAAAAGATTTGAAGATGTGGAGGGACCTGGCTCATAGAACCACCAAGAGTTGGACACAACTGAACGGACAACATCAATATAGTAGGACCATCTTCAAAGCACCTTGAACGTGGCATGGGGAGACCCAGTCTACCTATGGAGCTGTCTTTGTCCCGTTAGAGAATAACGAAGAGTTGGAAGGGACTTTGGAGGTCTTCTAGATCAACCTTCTGCTCCAAGCAGGAAACCTTATATCATTTCGGACCAACGAGCTGTCCAATCTCTTCTTGATAACCTCTAGTGTTGGGAGCACCCATAACTTCTGGAGGCAAGTCGTTCCACTGATTCATTGTTCTCACCGTCAGGAAATTTCTCCTTAGTTCTAGGTTCGTTCTCTCTTTGATTAGTTTCCATCCATTGCTTCTTGTCCTGCCTTCTGGTGCTTTGGAGAATACGTTAGATCATCCTAACAGGTCAGGCAGGGAAAGGATGTTGGGGGCCACATCAGTTAAAGAATTCCAATGAGGGGGGACCAGGAAGAGAGCCTTCTTGGCAATTCCCCCCCCCTCTCCCCTCCAGAAGTGAGGTAAGCCCCTATTCTCCTGGCCCTCTGAAAAGGGATTCAAACATGACTGTGCAACCTTACATGGGGAGCCCCAAAGGACCATCATCCACAGGGTTGGTTAGCACCCTGAGAGTCCTCCCTTTCCCTTTTAGCTCATTTTAACAGTGTCAAAATCATTCTCGCCTCCTTCTACATTTTGTAAAAAAAAAAAACATAACCCTATAAGCTGTTTTTTATATTTTAACATTTTATGGTACAGCGCCCAGGTGGCTTCAAAATGTGGGAAAAAAATTAAATATTTTATTGATTAAATGTCTATGCCACCCAACTCTCTTACAAGGTGATTTCCGGGAGGCTTTACAAATTAATCGTGATAATTTTGTATTTAAAGTTTGAAATAAAATGTTGTTTTACTTAAAACCTTGAAAGCAGCATCCTTCTCCATCCTCAAGAGAGTATGTCTAGCAGAAAATTTAAAATCTTCTTTTTATGGCTATGGAAAGCTCACACTTCCCCAACTATGGACCAGCTTGGCTGAATATGCAGAGTTTTTGTTTTCCCTTCTTGTCATCTGACAAAATGGAAAAACCAGTTTGAAAGATTGGGAAATTTCCCACAGCAAACTCCCACAACATGTGACTATGGGAGTTGTGTGTTTCCTCACCTTTTCCTATACTTCTCTTATTTTGACACTGGGGTCAAATCTAATTTTTAAAAAAAAAAAAATCTTTAAAAATCTCCATTTATTTATTTACTTACTTACTTATTTACTTTCTTATTTATTTATTTATTTATTTATTGGTTCGATTTATATGCCGCCCTTTTCCGGAGACTCAGGGCGGCTTACAATGTGTTAAGCAATAGCCTTCATACTTTTGTATATACCTGCTTAGTAGGGCTTTTTGCCTCCCCCCCCTCAGCGGTGTTCTTTTTTATATAAAGTCAGCTTATTGCCCCCACAATCCAGGTCCTCATTTTACCTACCTCGGAAGGATGGAAGGCTGAGTCAACCTTGAGCCTGGTGAGATTTGAACTCGCAGCCATTGCAGGCAGCTGGTGTTACTTAACAGCACTTTAGTCTGCTGCGCCACCAGGCTCCATTATTATTATTATTAATTATAATAATTATAATAATATTTATTATTATTATTATTATTATTACTATTATTATTATTATTAATTTTATTATTATTTTTTCCTTCCTTCTTGCCATGCTGGTTTCTACTAATTGCTTAGGGGGGGAAAAAACGAGCAGGAAATGGTGGGTGGAGTGATAAAAAACGTGGGCAGGTTTCACCAATCTGAATTCTCATTTTCTCCCAGGAAGAATTTTATCCAGCCACTCCATTGGGTTATGCCTGAAGCCATTTCCAACTGCCAAGCATGAATCCCTGGAGCCATAAATCCCTAAATTAAGCTGGAAGGTTAATCAGCTGAGCAAAGGGCGAGAGTCCCGACCTGCCCACGCGAGAAGGCTCTTTTCACGCCAGCAAAAATCCCCTATTTTTCCTTCCCTCCCCTCTCTTTCTAATTCCCCTTCTTAGCAATCTCAACCCAAAAAACTGGGAAACGAAAGTCTGGTGCCGGGAACCAAAAACCCACCGCAGGCATGAATGCAAGCTGCTAACCCGCGTGGCGGTGGCGTCCCCACGCGGAACACGACTCCACCCACCCGCCCGCGTGGAAGGAAGAAAGATCAAGAGATTTCCGCCCTTCCCTTTCCACCTAGCCGGGTCTGGCAAGGTGGAAAAAAAAAAGACTTCAGCCGGACTATTTTTGGTGGATTTGCCTTTTGTAAACCCCCCCCCACTCCCCGCGTGGGGAGGCATTCCCACGACCCGCCGCGCCCACGCGTGTTTTGCAATGCAAAAAGTCCCAGATCCTGGGGAGAAAACGGGGGCGAGGAAAAAGCATTTGGGAAAGGCGAAGGGAAACCCGGGTATTGCAGAGAAGCGGGGTTGCAAAACCCATTCTCCGCAGTCCGCAGGATCCAGGCTGGGGATGATGGGGATGGGTGTTCCCAATGCAGAAGGGCGTCCAGCGGGGGAGGGGGGGGGTCCGTTTGCCCCTCCGCCCCGCAGAGAATCCTGGTTGCATAACCCATGCGCCGCAGCCCGCAGGATCCAGGCTGGGGATGATGGGGATGGGTGTTCCCGAACGCCCCAGCGGGGTCCGTTTGCCCCTCCGCCTCCGCAGAGAAGCGGAGTTCCAAAACTCATTCTCCGCAGCCCGCAGGATCCCGGCCGGGGAAGATAGGGAGGGGTGTTCCCGTTGCAGCGGGGTCCGTACGCACATTAGCGGGGTTCCAAAGCCCATACTCCGCAGGAACCAAGCCGGGGAGGATGGGGAAGGGTGTTCCCGCTGTAAAAGGGCACCCAAGCGGGGTCCGTTTGCCACTTTCCTCCCTACAGAAGCGGGGTTCCAAAGCCCATTCTCCGCAGGATCCCGGCCGGGGATGATGGGGACGGGTGTTCCTGGGGGAAAGGTCCCTCCGCCCGCACTCACCCCGCTTGTCCGGCCACTCTTCGCCGGGAACGCGTTCGGCCAACCCGAAAAATGGCTGCTGGACCTCCGGCTCCTTCTCTCCCTCCGCAGCCCGGAGAAGGAAGAAGCGCCTCCCCGCGGCCTCGGGGAGGAGCTGCCGGAGGATCGGGCGCCCCGCCGGACGGAGGACTCGGCTGGTTGCAGCAATCCGGAGGGTCGCCCGGGAAAAATGCACGGGTGGGTGAGTGGGAGAGGGTCTCCCGAGGGTTGCTGCCTCGCTTCCCCCGACCTTCCTTCAACTCGGATTTTGCAAAGAGCCCCCCCACCCGCGCGGACCCGCAAAGCGAGCGGAGCGCGTTCACACGTGCAAAGCCTGCATCTTTCCCCGCTGCAATTGGAACGGTTGGAGCGCGCGTCAGCACGCTGGTCCCGATGCGGTCTGCAAGCGAATTAGTGTGGATCGTGCAAGGGGGAAACCCACGCACCCACCCACCCCTGACCGTTAGTCCTGAAACCCGAGTTGAGCACTGTCTTGGGAATGGCAGGATTGTCCCAAAGGTGTTTATTTTTCAGGAGGCAACTGGACTTTCTTGTTTTTTTTTTTGTTTTTTTTTTACTTTTGAAGAGGTTTCACTTCTCATCCAAGAAGCTTTTTCAGCTCTACAGGATAGTGGGGAATGGAAGGATTGGCACTGTCTTGGGAATGGCAACCTCAGGATTGTCCCAAAGACACTTGTTTTTTTTTTTTCCAGGAGGCAATTGGACTTTGTTTTTTTTCCTTTTGAAGAGGTTTCGCTTCTCATCCAAGAAGCTTCTTCAACTCTACAGGATAGTGGGGAATGGAAGGATTGGTTGAAGCACTTGGGAGTTTTATCTGTTGTCCCCAGATGACCCTGAGGACCACAGATAAACCTCCCAAGTCCTTCAAGGACCCTCTAAAACAGTGTTTCCCAGCCTTGACTCTTTGAAGATGTATGGACTTCAACTCCCAGAATTCCTCAACCAGCCATACAGTCTGGGGAATTCTGGGAGTCGAAGTCCACGAGTTTTAAAATAGCCAAGGTTGGGAAAACACTACTCTAAAAGGATGCAAAGGACCAAGCTGTCTGCAAGGAATATAAATCCTTCCATTCCCCACCCACCAAGTCAGAGCTGAAGAAGCTTCTTGGAGGAGAAGCGAAAGGTCTTTGGAAGAAAAGCCAAGAAATTCCAGTTGCCTCCTGAAAAAAGCATTTTGTCCTTTGGGTGACATGAGAATCTCTACAGACTTCAATCTCAGGATCGCAAAAAAAAAAAAAAAAAGGCAAAAAGGAATAATGGACGGGAGGAAAATTGCACCCTAAGATCGACTTGAGCCCCAAATTTGGGGGTTGGCTGGTTGGAAAGTCCTGCCACCCTCCCAACTGATGCTTCCCACTACCCCACCCACGATGCACAGCTCCTTTGGATTGCCTAGCCCCACGGGGACCCCCTTGACTAGGCAGCTTTTGCCAAGGAGGGTCGAAGTGGGCTGGTTTGAATGGAAAAAGAGATCCTGTCCTGATATCTTTGCAAACAGGCAGGCGCAAAAAGATGAATTCACCCAAAATGCTAAGCCCTAGCCAACATAAGGGCTTAACCATGGTTTCTTATAGCAATAGCATTTAGACTTATATACTGCTTCACAGTGCTTTACAGCCCTCTCTAAGCGGTTTACAGAGTCAGCCTATGGCCCCCAACAATCTGGGTCCTCATTTTACCCACCTCGGAAGGATGGACGGCTGAGTCAACCTTGAGCTGGGATGGATGGATGGATAGGGAAGGGAAGGGAAGAGGAAGGAAGATTTGTAGTTTTGGACTTAGACTTATATACCGCTTCACAGTGCTTTCACAGCCCTCTCTAAGCGGTTTACAGAGTCAGCCTATTGCCCCCAACAATCTGGGTCCTCATTTTACCCACCTCGGAAGGATGGAAGGCCGAGTCAACCTTTGAGCCTGGTGAGATTCGACCTGCCAAACTCGCTGGCAGGCAGCGATCCGCAGAAGTAGCCTGCAGTACTGCGGGGATTTGAACCACCACACGCTGATCCGACATCCATCCGGTTTTGCACGCTTTAGGGACGTGCATCGCACATTGTCTCGCAACCCACTTTAGGAAGCTTGGACTTTTCTTTTTCTTTTTTAACAGATTAACAAAGTTGGAAGGGACCTTGTTAGGTCATCTAGTCCAACCCTCCAACCTTCCACTCCCAGAATTCCCCAAGCCAGCTACTGGCTGGCTGGGTGTTAGAAACCCCAAACCCTCAAAAGTCATTCAGATCGAGACCCACCACTGATATAACGGACCACACACACACACCATCATGGGGGGGGGGGGTGTTCCAAAACCCCGACGACCATAATGCACCGTCCGTCGAACCTCCGCACAATCTATGGCTTTGCCTTAAACCCGGTTTGTAGCTTACGACCCATCCATCCAATCAAGCATCCAACCAACCGCCTGTTCCCATAGCCGAGGCTTCCCACCAGCGCCGCATTTAGCGGACAGCGAAGCGAACGAAAGGATAGCTTCTCCGGATGAGAATTGATTCTGCGGTTCACCTACCGCAGCCTTTTTTTCCCCTTTCTTTTCTCTCCGTCTCCCTCGCTTCGGCTCGGGGAGTTTGAGGTTGCTGTTTGACGTCCCCGCCGCCGCCGTTTTTTTCCTCTTTCACCTCCTCCGCTTCACCTCCTCCTCTTGCTCCGCCTCCTCCCCCCCCACCCCGTCCTCTTCTTCCTGCGCGATGCGGGGCTCGCTTTCCCGGCGTGCCTCGCGCGGCCGTTCTCCGCCGTCCCCTCTGACCTCGCAGGGCCCGTCGTCGTTCTGGCATCCGGGCTCTCCGCGCCACACGGGGAAAATGGCGGCGGCGACATCCGCGATGGTGGCGGCGGCGCTCCCGGCCGAATGGATCCGCAACTGGGAGAAATCCGGCAAGAGCGAGTTGTGAGTTCGGGGGGTGGGGGTGGGGGTGGGGGTGGGGGGTGGGTGAGGCGGCCTTCAGTCGATCCCCTCCCCCCACACACGCCTGCCCGGCTAGGCCGTCCGTCCGTCAGGTCGAGTGGAGCCCCCTCACCCGCACCCCCCACTTGTCCTGCCCTACCCCCCTCCCTGGTTTTTTTCCATCCCCCGCCGCTTCTTTCTTTTTCCCCACCGCCACCAAGAAAGCAAGCGGGCGCCTTCCCGGCCTCTGGCACTACAACCCCCAGGATTCTCAGCCCCGCTTTGCCTTTGGCTGCGAGGTGGCAGGAATTCTGGGAGTTGGAGTTCTCCAGCCCGCCGGGAAGAGAGTCCCAGGTTGGGCAGCTAGAGAGACTCTCTCCCTTTTTTTCATCCTTTTTTCCCCCCAAGCCCTGGAAATAATCCCCTCACACCCCCCATCTCCCTTTTCTTTCCCTCCCCCTCCTCACCTGCCCCACTGAGCATCCCACCCACTTCTCTCCCCCTCCCTCTCTCCCCCTCCGTCCTTTCAATCTCTTTCTCTCCCTCCTCCCTCCATCTCTCTCTCCCCCTCCCTCCATTCATCTCTCTCCCCCTCCCCTCTCTCTCCCCCCTCCCTCCATTCATCTCTCACCCCCCTCCATCTCTCCCTCCCTCCCCTTTCTCTCTCTGCCCCTCCCTCCATCTCTCCCCCACTCCCTCTCTCACCCTCCTCCCTCCATCTCTCTCTCCCCCTCCCCTCTCTGCCCCTCCCCCATCTCTCCCTCTCACTCCCTTCATCTCTCTCCCCCTCCCCTCTCTGCCCCTCCCTCCATCTCTCCCCCACTCCCTCTCTCACACCCCTTCCCTCCATCTCTCTGCCCCTCCCTCCATCTCTCTCCCCCTCTCTCCCTCTCTCCACCTCCCTCCATCTCTCTCCCCCCCTCTCTCTCCCCCTTCCTCTCTCTCCCTCCCTCTCTATCTCTCACCCACTCTCTCCCTCTCCGTCTCCCTCCATCACTCTTTCTCCCTCTCTCTCTCTCCCTCTCTCTCCCCCCTCCCTCCCTCTCTCTCGCCCTCCCTCCATCCATCCCTCCCTCTCCCTCTATCTCTCATCCCCTCTCTCCCTCTCCCTCCATCACTCTTTCTCCCTCTCCCTCTCTCCCTCCATCTCCCTCTGCCCCTCCCTCTCTCTCCCTCCCTCTCTCTCTCATCTCCTTTTTCCAGGCTTGTCAAATATCTGTCACTTGGGCTTCTTCTTAACCTAATGGTATTTCAGGATTTGGGTTTGGCCGGTCTAGAGGAAAGAAGGACTGGGCGGGGGGGGGCATGATAAAACAATAATCCAGTATTTGAGGGGCTGCCACAAAGAGGAGGGGGTCAAAGCACCTGAAGGCAAGAAAAAGAAACAATGGATGGAAAACTCATCAAGGAGAGAAGCAACCTGGAATTAAGGAGAAACTTCCTAACAGGGAGGACAATGAACCAGTGGAACGGCTTGCCACCAGAAGTTGTGGGTTGCTCATCACTGGAGGTTTTTAAGAAGAGACTGGACAGCCACCTGTCTGAAATGGTACAGGGTCTCCTGTTTGAGCAGAGGGTTGGTCTAGAAGATCTCCAAGGTCCCTTCCAACTCTTGTTATTCTGTTAATTAACCAGTGGAACAGCTTGCCACCAGAAGTTGTAGGTGCTTCATCAGTGGAGGTTTTTATTTAAGAAAAGACTGGACAGCCACTTGTCTGAAATGGTATAGGATCTCCTGCTCTATTCTGATTCTGATTCTCTTGTCCTATTTTGACTTCCATATCTTTGTACCTTTTCCAAAATTGTTATTTCTTCATACATGCAAAAAAGATCCACCGAAAGGAAAGCAATCTTTTGAAATGTTCTTAAGAAAATGAAGCGCTAATGTAGGGGAGGCCCCCCCCCTCTATTCTTTATATCCCTTTAAATCGTTTCGGGGATAATTTGTCTCATTCTCTTAATGTGATTCATAGATTTCAAGACTAATGGATTGTCTGTCTGTCTGTCTTAATACAAGAGTGGAGTTAACAAAATTGGTTGGGTGTTCCAGCACTGGAGGTTTTCAAGAAGAGATTGGACAACCATTTGTCTGAAATGGTATAGGGCCATGATGGCGAACCTGTGGCACGCTTAGCCATATCAGTGGGCACGCGAGTCCCACCAGAAGTTGGCAAATGGGCCGTTTTCGCCCTCCCCAGACTCCTAGGGAAGCTCTGGAGCCTGAGGACAGCAAACAATGGGCCTTCCGGTTCCACAGGAAGTTGGCAAACGGGCTGTTTCTGGCCTCCGGGGTGGGTGGGAAAAGCCGTTTTCGCCCTCTCTTTACTCTTAGAAAGGGTCTGGAGCCAGGTGAGAGAGAAAAATGTGCCTACCGGGCCATCGCATGCCAGGAGCGGAGGGGGGAGCATGGGGGGGGTCGCGCATGCATGCATGGGGGAAGGGTGCACAGAATTATGGGTGAGGGCACAGGCACGCACGACTCCACCCCCACCCCACCCCCTCCTGGCACGCAATGGCAAAAAGATTAGCCATCACTGGTATAGGGTTTCCTGTTTGAGGGAGGGGTTGGACTAGAAGACCTTCAAGGGTCCCTTCCAACACTGTCATTCTGTTAAATCCCTTAAATCAGGGTCATGGATTGGGAATGTTCTTACAAAGTCCAGTTGAGCTCAATGAGAACTGTTTCTGGTGTTCAATATTGTCCTGTAAAACTCGCATTCCTCTGTATATAGTATGGAGACTTTGTCCATGTATCTATTTTAATTTATTTTACTGTATGCTATTGTCATGCAGAGCATGCCTCCTTCCGTTGAGCGCATTAGGAGTCACAACTAGTGGCTGCTGCTAATGTGCTCAAATCCCAGCTAGTTTCTATTTAACTGCAATATCTTTAAGCCACCTTTTGCTGTTCATAGGAAACATACAGCAACTTTGGAAAAAAAAAACATACCAAATGAATGTAGGTATTACCAGTAAAACCCCCAAAACAGAATCAAAGTCTTGTGTTATATACATTGATAGACTATTTATAAAATTCAAAAGTAATAGAGCTTTTTTTTCATTTCCATCTACAACTGAAAAAAGAAGCTAGCTGTCTCATTTTCTGAGATAATGAATCCCACAGTTTAATTCAGTCTTACAAAGGAAATCCTGGGAGAACACGTTAGTTGTACTGCATCTCCCACAAAGCCGGGATCCTTAAGAAATCAAGACTTATAATGAATAAGTAAATTTAAAGCCTCTCGACTGCTTTTCCTCTCCGTCAAGTCTACCTACCGTTGATTGATACGCAAATCAGAAGTCCTGTAATATTTTCCTTTTAAAGGCCCCAAAATATACATATTAGTCAAGAACAATCCAAATTAATTGGTTTGCACATAACACCAACATGCCGTTGATAATCATTAGGATTATTTCAGCAGCTTTTAGCGGTAAGGAAGAAACTAGTATGAATAAATGAAGTGATGTACACTAATCTCTTCAAATCAAATAAACCCGGCTTCTTTACAATTCGACTAATGTTAACGGTGATTTCTCAGATGGAAAGGATGCATTAGATAGTATTAGGGTTTTTTTTTTCCTAACGGAGGCCTCAAAAGTGCATTTGGATTACAAAACATCAAGCATACATGTAAACAGAGGCCAAATCCTGGTGTATTTTCTAGTAACAGTGTTTGTTCTTGATCATTCTTTAGTCAGTTGCTTTAAAAATATGGACTGGTCAATGACTTACCACTTCGCTATATTTCTGATCCCTCTGAATTGACAAGGACATCTAATTTTTTATGTGACAAGATTTCGACCAGAAAATGCAACTGTGGAAACTGTTTAATACGCACATATTTCTGCAGGAGAACATTTCTAAATAGGGTTAAGCTGGATAAGAAGCGTTGACTTGTTTATGTAACTTATCTGTGCACAAACACAACAGTTAGTATTCCCTTAGTGCCCCTTATTATCAACTCCCCAGCGTGCTATATTATTTGTCCTCTTAACGTCTGATGCCAATTTAAGACCCAGCTTGCTTTAAAACATGGATCCGATCACATTCATTTGCGGAAAAGGATATGGTGACTTATACGGAAGTTAAGGTGCAGAGTGTTGGCATCGAGAGTCAACATAGCTAAGGCAGATTCACGCTGGAAATTGGCATTTTAAACCAACTGACGAGTATAATTCCAGTAAGGAATAGGCTGCAATTATTTACAATCCCTGTGTAGAGGAATTAATAGGGAGGTTTCAAAATTTTCTCACTTCACACCACCCTCGGCTTCTTCATGGTGTTGGTACAGTTTCTCCGAGATGTAACAGCACACTCAGAAACTCCAACATCTAAGAGAACTATGAATTCATTGAGACACCATGGAATATTTTACATTTTTGAAGGAAGCACAGAGATATTGGACTAGTAATTTGTGCACTATGCAACAGATGTTCAGTATTGATGCACTTCCTTTGAAAATTTAAAATAACCTGCGGAATTTCAGAGTGACAGTTTGGGAAAGATGGCATTAGTAGTTAAATGTTAGCTAAAATCTGGGGTTTTCTTAATCTGAAGTCCAGTAATTAAGATGAGCCATGTAATTTTAGGCCTGATTAGGTTATTTGATTTCTCCTCGTTTGGAATTAATAAAAGGCTTTAACAGAGTTGCCCAAATATATTCATTTTTGTTTAAAACTGCCTTCTCTTGATCATCACCAGACTAGGGATGGCAAATCTATACTCTTTTTCACGTGGTCATTAGAAATTTTAAAAGTATTTGATGAAGAATCGCACCTGTGCTTTTTTTTTTAAATATAGCCCTTAATTCTGATCTTATAAGTAGGTCCTTCTTAGAGGAAAACTTAAGAATCCAAGTGTATAATCTTCAAAGAGAACAAAGAGCAAAATTAAACCCATTCCATCATGAGTAAGGTATTAGGTTCCTAAAAGATTTGACACTAATGAAATAAATCATATAGTGTACATAACTTCCACCTTACAGTGTGGTGATCTCAAGGGTGTATATTATCCCCAAGATTATTTTTCTTATATCATCTAATCCCCTGTTTCTCAAATTTGGCAACTTTTAAATGATGTGTGGATTTCAGCTCCCAAAGTTGAGGAATGCTGGTTGAGAAATTCCGGGTGTTGAAATCCGCACACTTTAAAGTTGTCGAAGCTTTGAAGAATACTGAATTAGTTCATATCGCCGTTAATACAAGAAATCATCTACTGCTTTTCTGGATTTTTTTTTTTTTTAATCTCACAAGCCCAACAGAGTTCATCAATTGCTGAGGCAGTTTTGAAATGAAGACATTTGTCCTTCCTTGTTGGTGCTGTTTTTGCAAATTTCAACTAAGATGGAGAGAAGGGAAGACAGTACAGTAGTGGGCAAAATTGTGGAAACCTTTTGGGAAAGTTGTATTTTCTAAAACTAGCTAATAACGCCACTTTTTTTTCGGGTAGTACCATAAAATTATATATCCATGGAAATATAATTTAATCAAGAATGTAATGCAATAACTTTTATGGAGGATTTGCTATTAGAATAGCAGTTACAGTATAAAGAAGAAAAGTGAAACACGTACAAAAAACAAAAATGATCACCATAGAAAAAATGAGATATACAAAAATTATCACCATGTCAGTTAATACTTTGTTGGGTACATTTATTGGGTACAATTATTTACATGAATTATGACCTTACATCATCTTCCCATGGAGTGAACCAAGTCTTTTAGTTCTGTAGCTGTTCTAATGTGAAACCAAGATGGAATGATTGCTTCTATTAACTGGGTTTTATTGCTGGGTCGCTTCTCACTAACAAGTTACTTAGTCGGCTCCATAGATTTTCAATTGGGATAACGTCTGAGCTATTCCCAGGCCATTCCAGCAATGGAATAGGATTATCTTGAAACACACACACACACACACACACACACACACACACAAAGTAGTGTTATTAGCCATCAAACCTCAAAAATATACTTTTCCCAAAAGATTTCCACAATTTTGGCCACTACAGTAGAGGAGAACTAGTAGATGGAAGTTGAGCAATTGAAATGGAAGAGATAAAAGGATAAACATGAAGGATCCAATCATTTGAAAATCCCAGATCCTACAGCCCTACGATGTGAATTAATAGCCAAGAGGAATACACAATTGTGAACTCTTTTCTTCACTTCACTACTGTATAAATATAAATAAATAAAAATATGGGGCAAAACTCACTTAACATCAGAAATGTTGGGCTCGGTTGTAAGTCGAGGACTATCTATAATCAGTGGCCTTTTATGTTCAGTCATTGTATTCATCTGGTAGAAATTAGGGGGTGGATCATTGTTTGCATCACATTAACAATAACAAAACTTCAAAGCAACTTTGGTCAAGTGCCACTTGTCTCGAATGTTTCAAACTCCCTCATTTTTTTTTTCACCCACTCTCTTTGCTAACTGCTTTCTCAATTAATAGAACAGCTGTTTGCCTGGCTTAGATGACAGCTGTGAATATTGCTATAAGTAGTGACAGGCTATGATTAATAGCAATCCCTCTATAATTTTACATGATGGTCAATTTCAGTACTTTCGTACTTATTACAACAAAAAATGCAGACAAATGTTGATTTTATTTTAGTTTCTAGGAAAGAATGTCCAAAGAACCCTTTTATGCTAGCAGAAAATTGCTTGGTATGTTTAAAAATACTGCTTAAAGACAAATTCACTTTGTGTAAAACTTAAAAAACAGAGTGAGTTTGTCTTTAAGCGGTAATTTGCTTAGACGCTGCTAGTAGATTCCTAGAATCTCTGACAAACTGCCTGAGATTCAAAATTTAGAAGAGAATCTACGGTTCTTCATAATTAGACCTTTGACTGTGTAGTGAAGTGTTAATTTCTGAACATCAGATTGGATTTAAGAGCTCAAATTTTAGATGCACTACTTTAAAGAAACAAAATTCAGCCTTCGGAGCATCAAGTATACAGATGTTCCATTTGAATAAAAGGCTTTTAAAAGTACGTTGTCCAGATCAAAATGTCTAATATGAAAATGCAACTTAAAATGCAATCATTAAAGCTTTACATCTAAAATTTAGCAATTCTGCCAATGTTTAGGTTTTTATAGCATTCTGTAATTAGAAGTGTTTTCTTGCTGGCGAAGTTGTAATTAAAAAACTTCACAAAACTTTATTCGCTTAAAGAAATCAGGTTTTGATGGCATCTAAAAAGGTATCTCCAGTACATATGCAGAGTACGTCATTCTGCTACAGTACTTAAAATTAACCTAAATTGTTCATTATCATTAAAGCCTTATGTCATCTTTTCAATTCTATATTCAAAATATTGAGGGAGTAAACATTCCAGTTGTGTGTAACTATCAAAAGGCACAGTTCTTATTTTCTTTCAAGCATTTCCTAGGTCTGAATATATTTCTTACAAAGAAAGGTGTTTTAATGAATTACAGACCCTAATAATGTAATGGCCTAGCGTATTGTGACCTTTAATCAGCCACAAATAGGTAGCTGTTTAATGGCATCCTTTCTCAGAAAATTGACCTAATTGTTTTCCTTTTGATTTGTCCCCGGCGTTTGATTGAACATTAAAATATTATGAATAGCCACAATAATATATCTCACTAGGCAAACCCTTCATCAATTCTGGATACTAAACAATATTCATTTGCTTTCAGCTTGCAGCTGTGTCGCGCACTTTCTGAAAATGCAACTTTTAGAGGTGAGCAAAAGCCTTGGGTAACTGAGGTCAAACCAGTAGTGAAATTCAATTTTTTTTACTACCAGTTCTGTGGGTGTGGCTTGGTGGGCGTGGCAGGGGAAGGATACTGCAAAATCTCCATTCCCACCCCACTCCAGGGGAAGGATACTGCAAAATACCCATTCCCTTCCCACTCCTGGGGGAAGGATATTGCAAAATCTCCATTCCCACCCCACTCTGGGGCCAGCTCAAAATTTCCACTACCGGTTCCCCGAATTGCTCAAAATTTCCGCTACCGGTTCTCCAGCACCGGTCAGAACCTGCTGGATTTCACCCCTGGGTCAAACTGTTAAAAAAAAAAAAAATCTGACTGTCTTGTACTTTTCCATAACTATCAACTGCAACTTAAAAATAATTAGAAATGACTTACATTGATGAAATACAATGCGGTTTTAAAACATGTATCAGTAATATTCCTTTGACTATATTATTCAGTCCCCCTTTGTCTTGTCTTCCAGGTGTCCAGCAGGCCCTCTATGAGCTTGCGTATCACGTTATCAAGGGAAATCTAAAGCATGACCAAGCATCAAATGTTCTTAATGATATTATAGTAAGTATTTATTTGTACTATGGTGGTTCCTGAAGCAACCGTCTTTAGCCTGACGCATTCCAGTTTAGTGAGAATTGAAGGCGTGGTGGATCACTGGCTTCATGACGCCGGAGATGGTCTTTGCCCCGGCAGTTTGAGTTCCTAGCACAGCTTGGTGGACTGAGTTCCCATCACTTGCCTCTCAGCTTCTGCCCACCTAGCAATTCGAGGGGAAAAAATGTTCCACGCGAGTAGATAAATAGGTACCACTTTGGTGGGGAGACAACTGGCACTTCGTGTGGACAATTAGAAGAACCCTGTTACTAATTTAACAACTGCCATGATTTCCTTAACCAACGCAGCAAGAAAAGTCGTAAAATGGGGCAAAGCTCCTCACTTAGCAACATAAATTCTGGGCTCCTTTGTGGTCGTAAATCAAGGACTGTCTGTATTTGCAAGTGTCCCCAGATTGAGGAACAACATCCTAAGCCTATAATACCGCTTTAATTTTGCTGGCAAACAAACTAAAAAAAAAAACCTTACGGTGCAAAAGTTCATTTTAAAAGTCGAGAAGAAAACCAAATACTTAGAAAATGAAGTTCTATGGTCATTCTTCTTTCAAGATGGCTGAAACAAAAAGTTCTTAAGGGAGAAGACCAGATGATTAACCTATTAATTTCAAGCCTATTACACTAGAAGCTGTTACTGATTCACGTCCATTTTGATGTAATTATATCGTTTCAGCTTTGGGGACTCGGAAAACCTGGCCGTGGTTGATGATTAATGCTTCAGATCTGCACTTTAATTAAGCGGTCGCTACTCTTAGCCTTCAAATCAAAGTAGTTGGAAAGCCAGCCCTGCTCAAGGGAAAAAAAAAACACTTTGAAATGCTCCTCATTTAGAAGCAATAGTTAAATAGTTAAATCCGCTATCACACTCAACTTTGCCACTGAAGTCAGTTTTTTAATTCAACTGGTGCCATGCCATAAATTTAATAGGTCTGAGTTGGAAGGTTAAGGGCATTTTATTTACTTCTTTGGGACTGATGTTTTCTGAGGCAGCTATCACTCTTAAACGCTTAAAAATGTTACTTTATAATGCCTTGGTAAGGCCACACTTGGAATACTGCATTCAGTTTTGGTCGCCACAATGTAAAAAAGATGTTGAGACTCTGGAAAGAATGCAGAGAAGAGCCCATGTTCTTCCTCAGCCTCATCGCTGTCCGACTCCGCTGCCAGCTCGGCAGGCTGCTGGTGGACCACAACAGGTATAAGATCTCTTGCGTAGAGCAGGGGTTGGAGTAGAAGACCTTCAAAGTCCCTTGCAGCCCTAGGATTATATGTCGCCCTTATCTGCAGTCCCCAATCAAAGTATTTTTTTTTAAAAAAAAATGTTTCTCACCTAATAATTTCTTTTAACAGGAATTTCGCGATGATATGCCTTCCATTCTGGCTGATGTATTCTGCATATTAGGTAGGTCTCCTTCCTTTAATTTTCTCAGTGTGGCTGCTTTTAACAGTTTTGAGGAAGAATCCATAGGAAAGATTTGAGTGATTTGTTTTGAACGGCATATATTAAAGGATTTGCTCGAAACCATCATTGTCATCATAAGGGCTGAGGATTGCAAAAATAAATTTTAGCCCTTGACAGAGGAATAATGAAGTCTGAAGAAGCATCCACATATTTAGGAAGATATGGATATATGGATATATAGATATACAAATACTCAGATACATAGATATATAGGATCCTTGTGAAGTCAGATCATACTAAATTGCCAATGGATTATTTTCCATTTACACCATTCTAGCTAATTTTATGTACGTACATATTATGTATAATTTTTAATCACTGAAATGGTCAGACCAATACTTAAATTCCACAGCGTAGTCTTATAAGGTAGCCCCAGGCACCAACAGCTGGCTGGGGAATTCTGGGAATTGAAGTCCATAAAATTTGCCAAGGTGGGATCCCACTGAATTGGACTGCGACTTTTCATAATAAATATGAGCCCTTAATAATCGGATGCCGTTTGTTGGTTTTATAGACATCGAAACCAGTTGTTTAGAAGAAAAGAGCAAAAGAGACCAGTTCATGCAGCTGGTGTTGGCTTGTTTGGTGAGTTATTCTTTATTTGCTTTTAAAAATTTTAAAGAGAAGTTGTCCAAATGTATATGTTGGAAATGTTTAGGACTTTTTATTGTTTTAATACCCTAATTTATAACGGAAACACCTCTGCTGAACATCGGATTAGAGCTGGATGACCACCGAAATCCTGACTGTAATTCTGAATTTTAATTCAGGATAAATGACACCGGATCAAATTTAATTCTCCTGACTTCCTCCGTTTAATTGTCCTTATTGTCAACTTGTAAAGCATCCCTGGCCTGCTCTCGAGTTGCCATAGGCAAGGGGGATGGGAAACCAATGAAGCAGCATGGCAGCCAAAGACAGGAGTACATTCCAGACATATCTTTCTCAAGGCTGTCTCCCAGGGTTACCCAGAGTGGCCGGAGGGGAGTGATCTTTATAACCCGTGAAATTGCTCCATTGGTGAATGTGATTGATGACACTGGGGGGAGGGGTGAAACAGGTTTGTGATTGAGGCGTAAATTACGTGGGGTCAGAGTTAGCTTCACTTGGGAACGCCAACATGAAGCTCCTAATAAATAACTGGATTTCTTTTGAAGCTTGGCTCGAGGCTTATGATTTAATTAGGGCATCCGATGGAACCCTGACACTTACTCTGCTTGTCTTGGACGTCTTGCAACTTTTAGCATGTTGTTCAAAGACTATATAGGTAATCCTCGACTTACAACCGTTCATTTAGGGACTGTTCGAAGTTTACGGCGGCCCTGAGAAGAAAAGGGACTTATGGCTGGTTTTTGCAGCATCCCCATGGTCACATGATCAAAACTCAGGCACTTGGTAACTGGCATGTATTTGTGACAGTTGCAGAGCCCTGGGGTTATGAGATCACCATTGGGAAGCTTCCCAGCCAGTTTCCATCAAGCAAAGTCAAAGGGGAAACTAGAATCGCTTAACCAACTGCAAGGATTTGCTTAACAGCTGTGTCCCAAAGGTGCTTTTTTCAGGAGGCAACTGGACTTCCTTGTTTTTTTCTTTTGAAGACGTTTTGCTTCTCATCCAAGAAGCTTCTTCAGCTCTGATAGGATAGTGGGGGATGGAAGGATTTATATTCCTTGCAGACAGCTGGTCATTTGCATCCTTTTAGAGGGCCGTTGAAGCACTTGGAGGTTTATCTGTGTCCTCAGGGTCAACTGAGTAGCTCTCCTGGTTCCTGTGGTCTGCAGTTTTTCCTCTGGAAATCCATTCCTAATCCCACACCATTCAAAAGGTCTTCAGCCCAAATTGTATAGCTAAAAGTCTGTAGAGATACAATAACAAATGCCTTAGCAACAGAAATTATTTGGCTCGATTGTGGTCGTAGGTCGAGGATCACCTGTCTAACATCCAGTCCCCAGAAAGAGGGTCGTCCTTATGGAAAGATAACATAAGGTCAGATCCAGTTACTGACAAAACTCACCTTCCCTTTCTTTTCAGAACCTGGTTTCCGATACTATATTAAAAGAGCGTTTGGATCCAGAAACTCTGGAATCATTAGGGCTTATCAAGCAGTCCCAGCAGTTTAATCAGAAATCTGTGAAAATAAAGACAAAACTTTTGTAAGTATGTCCTTAACATTCCGCAAAGCTCCACCCCTTTTAATGAAATCCCTCAAGACCTAGCTGTGTCATCTGTCGGGGGGGTCTCAGAGGATCCCAGAGTTTTGAGATAGCCCCCTTATTTCAATTAACATTTATCCTCTCTTATACGTTGTGCCTTTGTATACCTTATGTATATAAAAAATATTGTTTTAAAATCACAATTGTTTTTTTAAGTAGAGTTCTTGTTTATAGTGACTGCCCAGAGCGACGTTTTTTTTTTTTTTTTTGAGCTGGGCACCCATATACATTTATTGAACAAGTGAAGCAGAAAATTTACCAGTTTATTTCAACTTCTAATTTTCCAGCACTCATGCTTTTCTGTCTTCTTTATTTGTTGAACTGTAGTTATAAGCAACAGAAATTTAATTTATTAAGAGAAGAGAACGAAGGCTATGCAAAACTGATTGCTGAACTGGGACAAGATTTATCTGGAAATATCACTAGTGAATTGATCCTGGAAAACATTAAATCTTTAATAGGTAAGTCATGTTTTCTGAGACAAATTCTCTAATTGCAATTTGCCCTATATTACTGTATATCTTAGATTTACTACATTTTGAGCTATTCTATTCTATTCTATTCTATTCTATTCTATTCTATTCTATTCTATTCTATTCCATTCCATTCCATTCCACTCCACTCCACTCCACTCCACTCCACTCCACTCCACTCGGGTCTCCCAAGTCTACATTCTTGAACTTTCCTCTATAATGTAGTTTCCCAGGTTAAAAAAAATATTCCTGATATTAATGACTATTGAGGATATTTGATAAATTAATGTTAGATAGAGGACCATACTTTCTTAACGTTGTTTGCTTAGTTGAATAAAAGTAATATTTTTATAACTCCCATCTTTTTAATAGGATGTTTTAACCTGGATCCTAACCGAGTGTTGGATATTATCTTGGAAGTCTACGAATGTCGACCAGAATATGATGAATTTTTTGTACCTTTAATAGAGTCGTATATGTATATGTGTGAACCTCAAACACTCTGCCATATACTTGGATTCAAATTCAAGTTTTATCAGGTACCACAGAAGTTCATGGCTTAAAATCCTTCCCTTATCTCAGTGATTTATTGCTTATTATGAAATGCAGGTAGTCCTCAACGTACGACCAGTTGAGCCCAACGTTTCTGTCGCTAAGCGAAACATTTGTCAAGTGAGTTTTGCCCCCATTTTACGACTTTCCTTGCCACGGTTGCAGAGTCAGTCACTGTAGTTCTTAAAATTAGTCAAACCGTCGTTAAGCGGAACTGGCTTCCCCATTGACTTTTGCTTATCAGAAGGTCACAAAAGGGAATCACATGAGTCCCGGGATACTGCAACGGTCATAAATATGAGTCAATTGCCAAGCGTCTGAATTTTGATCACATGACCGTGGTTGTAAGTGTGAAAACTGGTCATAAGTCCCATTTTTTCAGCACCGTTATAACTTTGAACGGCCGCTAAGCAAAACTGTTGTAAGTCGAGGACTACCTGCATTAAAAGGGAGAGAAAAAGCAATATACTTCCGTGTAGGTGTTGTGTGGATGCGTGTTTGCTATGTCAAGATTAGTTTTGATGCTAAGGAACGAGAGGGAGTTGAACTAAGAGATGTTTTCAAACAGCCGTGATTGTCCTTCGATTCAGTGTAAGGCTGTGTAAATTCTTATCAAAAACTTTTTAAAAAATAAGATGACTTAACCCAGTGTTCCCCAACGTTTGTGGCTTGGTGGCCTGGCTGGGGGAGGGAAAGGGGAACTGGGCCACATGAACGGTGAGCGCACACATGCAGCCCTTGCACGAGTGGTGGGCTGGCACACCCGTGTAGTCCTTGGTCAAGGAGTAGGCCAGCACACGCGAGTCCCCACCAGCCCATTGCTCATGCAAGTTGAACTGCCCATATACACTCCGGCCAACCCCTCACGTGGCCCAATTCCGAATAGTCCACGACTCAGTAGTGGGCCGTGGTTCAGGAGTTGGGGATCCCTGACTTAAACCTTTAAAAAAAACTCATAAAGCCGACAGTCATGATCTTAATAATATATATATATATATATTTTTCCTCTCCAGGAACCAAATGGAGAGACCCCGGTCTCTTTGTACAGAGTCGCTGCAATCCTTTTACAACACAACTTAATAGATCTAGAAGATCTTTATGTGCATGTAAGTTATTTATTTTGTGCTTAGCCACAAATTCTACGTTCCGTTAAGCGCAGAAGATTAATCTCTCCCAAATATGGGGCTTTTCTGTCTTAATCCGTGATTTAGGAGCATATTTACATAAAGACTGAGCCATCCTCTCATACTTAGGAAAGAAATCTGAAAAACGTAACATTGGCGCAGTGGTTAGCGTGCAGTACTGCAGGCTACTTCTGCTGACTGCCGGCTGCCTGCAATTTGGCAGTTCAAATCTCACCAGGCTCAAAGTTGACTCAAGCCTTCCGAGGTGGATAAAATGAGGACCCAGATAGTTGGGGGCAATAGGCTGACTCTGTAACCTGCTTAGGGCTGTAAAGCACTGTAAAGTGCTATATAAGTCTTAAGTGCTATTGCTAAGTGCTATTTCTTTTACTGCATAAGATCTCTCCTTGGTATGCATATAGTGAATATTGAATAGGGTTAACAGTGGTACTGTATCGGTACGGATTTGGACTGTTATTTGAGTTCTATCCTGATCCTCCCAGAGTTGTTTGCTGAGATGAGCAGCTGTAGAGATCAAATAAATAATAATAAATTAAAACTTATTGGGACAGGTCTTCTCCATTGCATTTGCCACTCCAAGTTTGGATCTAAATCTCTGTTATTCCGGACACAGTTGTACCTCGGTATTCTTTGTTAAGAGGTTCCAGGAGCTATGATGAGTACCAAATACAATAGCAATCGCAATAATATTTAGATTTATATACTGCTTCGCAATGCTTTACAGCCCTCTTTAAGCGGTTTACAATGTCATCAAATTGCCTTCAACAATCTGGGTCCTCATTTTACCGACCTTGGAAGGATGGAAGGGTGAGTCAATCTTGAGCTGTCAGGATTGAACTGTTGGCAGTGGGTAGAATTATCCTGCAATACTGCATTCTAACCACTGGGAGGGAGGGAGGAGGGAGGGAGGAAGGGCGGGCGGGAGGGAGGAAGGAATAAAGGAAGGAAGGAAGGAAGGAAGGAAGGAAGGAAGGAAGGAAGGAAGGAAAATAGCAACAGCCCTTAAGACTTACATACCATTTCACAGTGCTTTTACAGGCCTCTCTAAGCAGTTTACAGAGTCAGCCTATTGCCCCCAGCAATCTGGATCCTCATTTTACTGATTTCAGAAGGATGGAAAGCTAAGTCAATCTTGAGCCTGGTGAGATTCAATCTGCCAAATTGCAGGCAGCCGACAGTCAGCAGAAGTAGCCTGCAGTACTACATTCTAACCACTGCGCCACCACGGCTCTTCCTGCTGAGTACGTTCCTGCTGAGTAGCAAACATTTTTTCCCCATAAGGAATAATGTAGTGAGTCATAAGGCAGCTGACACAAGTTCTAGCTTGTGCGTTAAGTAGCAAACAATGAGTATAAGGACCACGTGTTCACATCAAAAGGCGTTGAGTACCAAAGTTGATGAGTTTAAAAGTTGACGAGTTCCGTTACATTAATCAAAAGAGAGAGCGAGTATGTAAAAGCTAATATTCAGATTTGCCTCTCCAGCTCCTGCCATCCGACCACGCTATCCTCGAGGAACACAAACGGGAAATCGGGGAGGCGAAACTAATCGTACGGAAACTTACTATGGTTGTGCTCTCGTCCGAAAAGACGGAAGAGAAAGAGAAAGAAAAGGAGAAGGAAGAGGAGAAAATGGAAAAGGTGAGTTCCAGCCGCGCAGACTTCCTGCCGTGAAATCCGATTGGAAGCGCTGATCAACCAGCAAAATACGGTTAGACAGAGTTTTCCTAGTACGCGATCTAGCAGCCGGCTTAACAAGCCATGATTATACCACAGTTCCGGTGCGAATCGGTTTTGCTTTGACTTGCAGCGAAGAGGTGGATGATGGGAAAGGAGTCTTCTCTATTTTAGCCCCAGGCAGAAAGAAACATGAACTGAATATAAAATATTTCCGCTCCTAATAGAGCTGGAGTCTCATACTCTATCTCTTATACCAGGCTGCTCACACCCCAAATATATACAGTCCATACAGCTGGTGTTCGACTTCCAACCATTAATTTAGTGACTGTTCGAAGTTACAACGGAGCTGAAAAAGGGGACTTATGACCGTTTCTCACACTTAATGACCGTTTTAGCCTCCCCACAGTCGCACGATCAAAATCAGTCGCTTGGCGACCGATTCATATTTATGACGGTTTCAAGGTCATAATAAGGGGTCACGCGATCCCCTTTTGTGGCCCTCTGACGAGCAGAGTCAACTGGGAAAGCCAGATTCACTTAACAACCGTGCCAAGAAAGCGTCGTACTGCGGGGCAAATTGTGGTCGTAAGTCAAAGACTATCTGCATTTCAGGAACTGTATGGTTTAATCAGGCACCTGGTTTTTTATATCTATATCATCTATCTTTCTATCTATCCTCTATCTGTCTATCTATTCATCCTCTCTCTCTCTCTCTCTCTCTCTATCTGTTATCTGTCCATCCATCATCTATCTATCTATCTATCTATCTATCCTCTCTTTATCTGTCTATCCGTCCTCTGTCTATCCTCTATCTGTCTGTCCATCCTCTCTATCCATCCTCTTATCTGTCTATCCATCCTCTAATTATCTGTCTATTCATCCTCCCCCCCCCTCTCTCTCTGTTATCTGTCCATCCATCATCTATCTATCTATCCATCCATCCATATATATATTTAGCCCTAATGAAGAATAGAAAAACTGTAATTAATATGCAGGTATTTTTGGAAACATGCTTTCTGTGATAGTATTGGGAGAAACTACACTTCTGCTCTAAAAAAAATAATTTCCTCTGCTTGGTTATTTTTTTTTTTCAGCCACCAGATAACCAGAAACTGGGTTTATTAGAAGCCATGTTAAAAATCGGTGATTGGCAGCATGCGCAAAGCATTATGGACCAGATGCCTCCGTTTTACGCAACTTCACACAAACCCATCGCTCTCGCTCTTTGCCAGCTTCTCCATGTGATGATTGAGCCCCTCTATCGAAGGTGAACGGGGTCTGCATGCCGAATAAAATTGATTAAACGAGACGCACTGTGCGTATTTTCACGAACCACGTCACTTTAGGCTTCCTTGATTCAAACTTCCTTGGTTTTAGAATTCGTGGCTGAGAGAGTGGTGGGAGAGTTTGTCAGTATTTTTTTTTTTTACACCTCAAGCCAGGTGTCAGGGTTCCAAGTAACACCCCCAATGAAAGAAAACTCCGAGGCTTGAGTTTCCTTAAAGTTCCATTTTATTAGAGATGCCATATTGGCACATCTGGGAAAACCTGAATCTGAAAGTCTCCAGGTTTTCCCCACCCAAAGGAAAGTCCAAGTCTCTTCCCAGCACCCACATATCCATCACGTGGTCCAATCCAAGCACCATCCCAACTGGAGATACCTCCCAGTTCCAGCCATCCAGGTGCAGGGCAAGATGACCTTGACTTTCTGAGAAAGGAATATTGTTATGACTATATATCACCCGCTGCTCCATACAATCCCCCCTCCCAGTTTCCCACAGTAGTAAATGTGGCAGGCCTGAAGGCCCAACGGGAAAGATGGCTTCCAGGCCTGACAGAAAGACTGAGTCAACCTCAGACTCAATTTCATTGAGGGCCGCATCAGGGTTGTGTTTGATCTTTGGGGAGAGGGGGCAGGTTGACATGGGCGTGGCCAGCTCGACATCACCATCTGCAGCCCTCCCAACCTCCGTTTTCGCTGGCAGAGGCACCACGAGCTGGTCCTTCGCTGTTTCCAGGGCGGCCTCGTGAGCCAGATCTAAGCAGCTTGCAGGGCAGGCCGGACCTGGCCTGCAGGCCCTGAATTTGACACCCGTTCCTCATGCCTTTGGCTTGGAAAAGGGTTCTCTATTGCCCCAGCTGGCGTTTTTGAGAAGCTCTCCCCATAACCTCACATTATTATTATTTTTTAATTTGATTTATATGCCGCCCTTCTCCGAAGACTCAGGGTGGCTTACAGTGCGTTAAGCAATAGCCTTCATCCTTTTGTATATTTATACAAAGTCAGCTTATTGCCCCCACAACTGGGTCCTCAATTTACCTACCTCAGAAAGGATGGAAGGCTGAGTCAACCTTGAGCCTTGAAGAGATTCGAACCAGCAGAAATTGCAGGCAGCTGTGTTAATAACCAGCTTAATAACAGGGTGACTTAGACCACTCTACTACCAAGGCTCATTTAAAGAATCTTCTAAAGAACTTTCCTTTCTCGTTTCAGAGTCGGAGTCCTCAAAGGTGCCAAAGGAACCCCAGTCCCCCCTTTGCAAAACAAGAGAGCCCCAAAGCCAGTTGAACATTTTGAAGACTTAAGGAAAGAAGTGTTCAACATGCTTTGCTATCTCGGCCCGCATCTCTCCCACGATCCCATTCTCTTCGCAAAAGTCTTGCGCCTTGGGAAAGCCTTTATGAAGGAGGTAGGTATCAAGCACAGCTGAGCAAGCACAGTCGAGACGGTCCAATCTCTTTAGGCACATGAGTACATCATTTTGGCAATGGTTTAAGGCCAAACTCCCGCGCAATTGCCGTTTAATTAAAAAGTACAGAATTCTCCCTCCCCCTATTAGTGCCAGTCACATCGTCCAATGGAATGTCATCGTATTGTTATGAGAAAGTGTTTCTGAGGTTTTTCTAGCCACCTGCTGAAGTGTCCTTGGCTCCCACGGTTTGCCTTCTTGATGTCTGGGGCCTACATTCCATTATTTCCCCCTTCCCTCCCCCCAGTTCGTTAACAAGCTTGAGAAGCGAAAATAGTTGCAACAGCAGAAGTGCACATCGAACATGACAGTAGGTCAGTTTCCAGCTATGACTTCCCTTGCCTGATGTATCCTTAAATGTACCTTCAGTGTCTTAACAGCAGCATCCTTGAGTTACAACCTGCCCATTATGGTCATGAGTCATGACAGTCTTAAATCCATTGCTTCTTGTCCTACCCTCAGGTGCTTTGGAGAATAGCTTGACTCCCTCTTCTTTGTGGCAGCCCCTGAGATATTGGAACACTGCTATCATGTCTCCCCTAGTCCTTCTTTTCAGCAAACTATACATACCCAATTCTAGCAACAATTATTTATATGTTTCATCCTCCAGTCCCCTAATCATCTTTGTTGCTCTTCTCTGCACTCTTTCTAGAGTCTCAACATCTTTTTTACATCGTGGCGACCAAAACTGGGTGCAGTATTCCAAGTGTGGCCTTACCAAGGCCTTATAAAGTGGTATTAACCCTTCACATGATCTTGATTCTATCCCTTTTCCCATTAAGGTATCCATAAAACATCTTGCAGCTCTCACTCTTCCTTTCTCCTATTTTACATGTTTAAAATAATAATTATTATTATGTATCACAAATATCATTGACTGGCTCTGATGGTTGATATGGGTTGCTGCCAGCATCCTAGGTATCAACCAAGTATCTTCTTAAAATGTATGTTGTTCCGAGTAGCGCAGCCTTTTGCACCTCCACTGGTGCTACAGCAAGAAGCTGCAACTTCTTGATGTATTTTGCAAACTTCTTGGACATGGTTATTATATACTTTATTCATTAAACATGAAACTCAGTCAACTGAACATTCAAAAATGCATCACAAATACCATTGACTGGTGCTAAAGGTTGATATGGGTTGCTGCCAGCGTCTTAGGTATCAACCAAGTACCTTCTTAAGATGTATGATGTTGCGAGTAGCGCAGCTTTTTGTAGTTCTGGTGTTATTGCAGGAAGCTGCAATTTCCTGATGTATTTTATAAAATTCTTGGATATGGTACCAAGTGCCCCGATGACAATGGGTATCACTGTTACATGTTTCATCCATAATCGCTTAGTTTCGATGGCCAGGTCACGATATTTTGTGATTTTTTCCAGTTCTTTTTCTTCGACTCTGGCATTTCCTGGTACCATGATATTATTATTATTATTATTATTATTATTATTATTATTATTATTAATAATAATAATAATAATAATAATAATAATAATATTAATAAGCTGTTTCAAAAGCGAGCAGTTGAAGAGAAAACTGAGTTAACTTAAGTCTTTAATGTCTTAAATGGCCACTTTAAACAGTGAATATTAAAACTGTATAAGCGAGTTGATGTTTTTAATGCCTGATTCTGTCCTGTTTCTTTGGGAATTCTACCGCTAATAGTTACCGGTACAAGTAACGGGTAAGAAATAATACCATGCTGTTGTCAGTCTAGTGCGAGAGGAAAATTATAATCATCTTTATACAGCAAAAGTACTCTATATAATTTCACTGTTAAACAGTTGACAGGCAGTTACAGTGAATGCTGTGCAAAGTACAGTGAAATTTATCTCTAAACATCTGTTAATTAGATCAGCTTTTGTAAACCCAAGTCAGGATTTGGCAGGTTGCTGAGAGCCATCTCCAGATGTCTTGCAAAATAAAAATGCAGCATAGGCTTGAGAGCTGATTTTGTTTTTTAGTTCGCTGCTACCAAATGTCTTCACTGTCTGCTTATTTCTTGGAGATGAGGGGCTTCTTGTCACATTTTCCTGATTTGCAGATATGCCCGACTTCTCTTTGGGATAATGTGAATAAGCAGCCTTGACATTTGCATTCTCTTTTTCTGGGACAGCTATGAGGAAGAAAAGAATTGCTTATTCAAAATCCTTTTATTCCCAATTTTCTCCTAAAAAGAACTCAAAACGAGCTGACCAAAATAATTTAAAACAAGCTTAAATCACGGCAGTCCTCTAGAATTAACATTAATTTTAAAAATTAACGTTTGCTGGCCTAAAGTAAACTCTTTTTTCCCTCCATTTGCTGGGTTTAATACAGATTAATAGAGTTGGAAGGGACCTTGTAGGTCATCTAGTCCAACCCTCTGTCCAAGCAGGAGACCCTACACCATCTCTGACAGATGGCAGTCCAATCTCTTCTTGAAAGCCTCCAGTGATGAAGCTCCCACAACTTCCGAAGGCAACTTCTGTTCCATGGGTTGATGGCTCTGACTGACAGAAAATTTCTCCTCATTTCCAGGTTGAATTTCTCCTTGAGATTTCCTACTTTGTGCTGCTTTGCTCATGGCTTGGTTCCATTGCATTGCATTTGCTTTCTTCACAAAACGTCAAGGCAATGGACCATTTCAACCACTCTGGAGGTCCTAAGCTTAAAACACTCTATTCAAGTTTGGAAGCTAGGTTGAAAGACTTAGTTGGCCAACACCACTGTGTGTTTTCTTGTAGCCATTTTGGAAAGGGGAAGCAGGTTATGTATAGGTGCAAAACTACGCCTGGTAGTGCCAAGCTACGTACAAGTCAGTGTTTTAAGTGTGAGTTAGACCATTTCATAGAATAATAGAGTTGGAAGGGACCTTGGAAGATCTTCTAGTTCAACCCTCTGCTCAAGCAGGAGACCCTGTAGTGTTCCAAACAAGTCGCTGTTCAGTCTCTTCTTCAAAACCTCCAGCAATGGAGCAACCACAATTTCTGAAGGCAAGCCATTCCACGTTCTTACTGTCAGGAAACTTCTCCTTAGTTCTAGGTTGGTTCTCTCCTTGATTAGCTTACATCCATTGCTTCTTGTCCTGCCTTCAGGGGCTTTGGAGAATACGTTGAGCCCCTCTTCTTTGTGGCAGCCCCTCAAATACTGGAACACTGCCATCATGTCACCCTAGTTCTTCTTTTCATTAAACTAGACATACCAAATCCTGCAACCGTTCTTCATATGTTTTAGCCTCCAGCCCCCTCATCATCTTTGTTGCTCTTCTCTGCACTATTTCCAAAGTCCAACACCTTTTCTATAATGTGGTGACCAAAACTACCTCTGTAATCTTGTGGACTCAATTACAGTTGCTCCTTAATTTTCTCTGTAGAGATTCTCAGTCATCCAGGCCATGGTTGTTCCGAAGGTGATTTTTCAGGAGGCAAATGGACTTCCTTGTTTTTTCTTTGAAGATGTTTCACTTCTCATCCAAGAAGCTTCTTCCTCTCTTCCATTCCCCACCATCCTGTCAAAGCTGAAGAAGCTTCTTGGATGAGAAGCGAAACACCTTCAAAACAAAAAAAATAAAGTCCAGTTGCCTCCTGAAAAAAGCACCTTCAGGACAACCCTAATGGGTTTAACCATAGTGGGAAAGAGATATCATACGAATGTCACCAAGCATTGAAGGATTTAAAATGAGGGTTGGGGGTTTTCTAACTGTTGACATATCAACAGAGTAATTTGTGAGAGTTATTGTAGCCAACTGAGGTTGGAGATCCATAGTTCAAGTTCTCCTTCTCCTTCTGCATGCCACATTATGGAGGAGCTACCCTACCCCACCCCCATTCTTTCCCTTTCAGAGATTCAGAAAATTTAGTTCCGCCATGATTGTTCTGACTCGGATGTTTTCCTCTGAAACTTAGAAGAGGAAATGTTTTCATTAACATGCTTGGGATTGTCTCTTTGGTCTGAAGCCATAACATCTTAAATTTAACCTACCTTCTTTTTCCTGTAGTACCAGTTGGACGTAAACAAACAAGAGGACAGAGAGAAAATGGTAGGTTCTTTTTTTTAAAAAAAAAAAAAAAACTTCCTTGACAGACCTTGTAATATTTGATGCACGATAGAACTAACCATCAGGTTATCCAGGGATTACTCAGGAATCACCTGAGTAGGGCAAATGGTTCCTGCAATTTTTCTTCTGGAAATCTATTCCTACTCCCACCCCATTCAAAGGGGGTTCATCCCAAATTGTGTAGCTAAAAGTCTGTGGAGATTCTCATTCATCCAGGTCATGGTTGTCCCAAAGGTGCTTTTTCAGGAGACAACTGGACTCTCTTATTTTTTCTTTGATGATGTTTCGCTTCTCGTCCAAGAAGCTTGTTCAGCTCTGACCAGATGGTAGAGAATTGAAGTATTTATATTTTACTTTTAGCTGTGCACTTTGGGATGAACACCCCCAAATGGTGTGGGGATATGAACGGATTTCCAGAAAAATTACAGACTACAGGAACCATTTGCCCTACTCAGGTGACCCTGAGGACACAGATAAACCCTCAAGGGCTTCAACGACCCTCTAAAAAAAGATGCAAATGACCAGCTGTCTGCAAGGAATATAAATCCTTCCATTCCCCACTATCCTGTCAGATCTGAAGAAGGTTCTTGGATGAAACATCTTCAAAAGAAAAAAAAAAAAGAAAGTCCAGTTGCCTCTGGAAAAAAAAGCACATTTTTGGGCCTGACAAAGTTGTAAAAAAAATCAAATTGAGCAAATTAAAAAGAGGACCCCACTTTACTAAATTTTTGGTTTTCCCCTTCTCTTCCCGGTTCCCCAGGAGATATTATTCAGCTGCTTGCTGAGTATCACTGACCAGGTTCTGCTTCCTTCTCTTTCCCTGATGGACTGTAACGCATGCATGTCTGAGGAACTCTGGGGGATGTTTAAAACATTTCCATACCAGCACCGGTGAGTAATTACCTAGAATGTTTTATAATACAATATCACAGTGCTTTTGGAACAAAAAAAAATACATAAATGGTTTCTTTTCTCCCTGTGTCCTTTACTAGGTATCGTCTCTACGGCCAGTGGAAGAATGAAACATACAATAGCCATCCACTGCTAGTGAAAGTTAAAGCTCAGATAATTGACCGAGCCAAATATATAATGAAGTAAGTTAGATATTAAGTATGTGCAAAACCAGACGTCTTCAAAATGGAATGTTCTGGAGAAGTCTAACATGGAATGTTCTGGAGAAGTCCAGAACATTCTAGTAGTCCCTCCAAATCATGCTGGGTACAGTTGGTCATGAGTACAGTTGGTCACTCATTTTGCAAAAGTTAATTTCTTAGCCTCAAGGCAGTTGTTGATGTTCTCATAAAGTTAATTTTGAATATATACTTTTGCATCCTATTTGACTCGGGAGATTATTCATAAAATGTATAGGATTGCTGACTAAATTATAGGACTAAATTATATGACAAGAGTGCCACACTTATATTTCCTGAGGTAAAACATTGAGCAAAACTTCCTGTAGTCAGTGTGAAACTCAGGAATTGTTGTTTAAATCATGCCAGCTTGAGTAATAAAATAAGAGATGAATTAAAACCTGGTTAATTTTTTTCTGGATTAGAAAAAAATCCATACTTGGCGTCTCACAAGTATGATTTCTTCTTTTGATTTTACACCCTTAAATTCAAGATAATGAATACATTATATATGAAATGTGACCATATATGCAGTTTTCCCCAGGATTTGGAGACGGCAATCTTAGATTTTATTCATAGGAGAGTAAATTAAATTTCTTTGTAATTAGCAAAGAAAGCTGCAAAAGAAAGGAACTAAAGTACAGTATTTTCTTACAGGCGTTTAACGAAGGAGAACGTAAAGCCTTCTGGAAGACAAATTGGGAAACTGAGTCACAGCAACCCAACCATTTTATTTGACTATGTAGGTGGCAAGATAAGTTGAGATATGTATCTGTTGTCGCAGCAAATGTGCCGAAGCTGCGTAGTTTAAAACGTACCGAGTGCAAAACTGCACATGTTTATCAGTTTTTTTTTACAATAGATGGTCTTATTAATGCACTTGTAACTCAATTGTAAACATGTAAATGAAAGGAAAGGATTGAGTGAAAAGAGATTGCGGCCCTCAGGTTACAGTGGCAATTGGGACAGGAATTTCTGCCACTAAGTGGTAGAAGCACAAAATCAAATAACCGTCTTGCATAGTGTGACAGCAAGACCAGTAATCCTGGTTGCCATTGTAACCTCCAGACTGTACAGTTCATTAAGCAGGAAAAGGCAGGGGTCCCAGGTGAGCAGGTTGGCAGGTGAGAACTATGATGGCTACAAGTGGCATGTGTGTGTCTGTGTGTGTGTGTGTTTGTGTACGTGTCACAGGGTGGTGCCATAGAGCGTAAATGAGCAAAAAAGTGGCCAGAGCAACTTTCGCCTTCCTGCTGGCTTCCCCATTGACTTTGCTTATGGGAAGCCGGCAGGCATCAGAAGTCGTGATCACATGACCATGTCTCACTGTGATGTAATCGCAAGCCAGGCACCCAATGGCTGGATCACAATCGTATGATCGCAGGGACAGGGCAGTGGCCGAAACTCGGAGAACCAGTTCTAAATCTCCCTCGTTCAGTTCCTTTGTAACTTTGAATGGTCGCTGAATGAGTGGTTGTAACCCGAGGACTACTTGCAAGTCACAAAAATAATTTCTCTAAGGTTGTGAAACACTTAACGAATGTGCAGCTATATCTCTAAACGTTTCACTTTTACTTATTCTTTTCAGATTTTGTCCCAGATCCAGAAATACGATAACCTAATAACTCCAGTTGTTGATTCATTGAAATACCTCACTTCACTAAACTACGATGTTTTGGCTTGTATCCTTTGCCAGTTTCCTGGAACTGTGATCTGTCTTGTTTTACATTTCTGCTGCCTCCGTTGTTCCTCACGAGGGATTCCAGGGTGATCCATTGCTCACCATTTAGGGCTAATAGTTCTTGCCATATTGAATTCAAACTCAGAAAATGTGATCGTTGTACATAAATGACTTAAAGCTCCTAAGTTTCTTTTGGTCGGTTATTTTGCAGCATTTCAAACTTTTTTTCTTTGCACCTTTTTGAAGGTGGTAAGAATTCCTCTTTTTGCCACGTGGCGCAAATGTTAAATTTTCGCTACAGGGGATCAAAGGTTGCAGTCAGTAGAATTGTTTGGTAGAATTCAGCCTCAATTTTACGATCAAATAATCCACCCCATCATAGAACTGCAGCTGTTGTGGCCCGCCAGTGGCCAGATCAAATAATCCACCCCATCATAGAACTGCAGCTGTTGTGGCCTATCAGTGGCCAGCAGAGCTGGCAGCAAACTTGAACAGGAGGTTGGAGAGGAACATGGCCCAGTCCTGGAGTCTGGGGAAGACTCTGATGAGTGCTCTGCATCGGAGGCAGAGATGGGGCCAGGGTCGTCCGACAGTTATCAGCTACCTTCGGAGTTGGAGATAAGTGGAGCTGAAGAACAGCTGGAGCCTGTTCCCAATGTGTGCTTGCGCACAGCTGCCAGGAGAAGGGAACAGTTAAGGAACAAGGACCGACTCGGGAGTAAAGACACAGGTGGACAGTGAATGGCCCTTCCCATAGGGAATAAAGAGGAGCAAAAGAGGGGAGTTTGCAGGAGGCAATTAGTTCACTCCTTGCCAAGTATTTTCTTGTACAGCATAGCGTTTGGAAGATATCAGCCTGGCAGCTCTCCAAGCCTGATAAGGTCTGTGGTTGTAAATTCACCCTGGAAAGACTGTTTGCCGGGACTGGATGTGAATGAGAGGAGTCTGCTTGATGTTTTTGTGAAGCCAGGTCAGAACAGCAGCTTTTCCCAAAGATATTTGAGAACGCAGCCCCGTGAGCTGTCATGGTTGCACCTAGGTACACCCACATTACACCAATTCTCCGTGAGCTGCACTGGCTCCCTATTGGTCTTCGGTCACAATTCAAGGTGTTGGTTATTACCTTTAAAGCCCTACATGGCTCAGGGCCAGGCTATCTTCGAGACCACCTTCTACCGCATAGCTCCCAGCGACCGGTAAGATCCCACAGAGTTGGTCTCCTCCGGGTCCCGTCAGCTAAACAATGCCAGCTGGCGGGCCCGCAGGGGAGGGTCTTCTCTGTGGCTGCCCCGGCTCTCTGGAACCAGTTACCTCCTGAGATCCGGACCATCCCCACCCTATTGGCCTTCCGAAAAGCGGTGAAGACCTGGCTTTTCCGGCCGGCCTCTTGCGATCTGGCGAGATCCGGCCATGAATGGTGTGAATGGGTTTTCATTGTTTTTAATGTTTTAATGTTTAATGTTTTTATAGATGGTTTTTAAATGCATTTTAAGCTGCCTTGAGTCTTCGGAGAAAGGCGGCATACAAGTTGAACAAATAAATAAATAAATAAATAAAATATTCCTTAAAAGTTTTTTTTTTTTTCCTACTACATTTTAAGAATTAGCAGTATTGCATAGCGATGGGAGGGCTTGCAAAATATTTCCTTTCTTAGTGGTGTTTGTAACAGGACAGAGGCAGATCTTTTGATGCCTTAAGGACTGAATTTGAGGTCCTTGGGGCTCTCTATGCTTGATTGTTTTCTTGCAGATGTTTCATTATCCAACTACGTAATATCCATGCCACGACTGAAGAAGAACTGATGAAGTTACTTAGTTGGGTAATGAAACAACCCAAAGCTACAAATATTCTCTTCTACCAGACTGCCTCAGCTGTCATCACCCTGTAATATCTTTTAAAGCTAACATTAACAATTGGATGGAATTCTTGCTTAACCTCATCCAAAGATTGCATAATTGAAGCATTGGCAAATCCCGAGAAGGAGAGGATGAAGCACGACGACACTACAATTTCCAGTTGGCTTCAGAGTAAGTATTTGTCTTTTGTACATTTTACCCAGCTAAAATGACTGGAGGCAACTGGTCTTTACTGGATTTATTTCTACAGCAGTCTTCTGGAAGAGCATACAGGGGTTTACAAAACAATGAAAAATGCCACCTTAAATAAAAGCTACCCTTAGATGCTTTCCACACACATCCAATCTCTTAAGTAATCTGTCGAAATATTTGGGAATCACATAACATGGGTACCAAAAGTATTGATTTCTGGCTTGCTAAACTCAGGACTAGTTGTTAGATAGTTAGATAGTTACCCTGGTCTATTTCTTTTGTATTTCAAGTTTTTTTTTATTTTATATCTATCTATCTATCTATCTATCTATCTATCTATCTATCTATCTATCTATCTATCTATCTATCTATAGTGTGTGTGTGTATAATTATTATTATTATTATTCCCCTCTTGTTTCTATGTCAATTTTATTTTTTTCCCCTTCCAATATCGCTATAATATTCAAAGACGTGGGGGTTTTTTTTCACTTCCGTTAGTTAACTCTTCACATCAATTTATATCAAAAATTCATCCTTCAATCTTTCATTATTCATTGCCTCAATAGACACTCCTAGTACCAATCACAATCATTAATACATAATTCTATAATACAGAGTATAATTCTGTTAATACACACATGTATATTAAAATATATTCTTTCGTTATCTAATCACCCATTTTTAGTTCTAATATTTCACTGCTCATGTTTTTATGTATTTTTAATATTTCAAATTCTAGTTTCACTTATTGTTTCATTCTTATTCATACTTCTCCTATTTCCCTTATTCCATTCTTCATACCTATTATTATTGAAATGTTATTCTAGTGTCCATTACATTACTTGTAAAATAATTAGCCAACCTATGTAATTCTAATTTTAATACATATCTATTAAAATATATTTATGAAGACCCTGGTCTATTTCTTTTCACCTGTTTACCTCAGGCTTAGCGAGTTTTTGTGGTGCTGTTTTTCGAAAATACCCAATAGAACTTGCCGGACTCCTCCAGTATGTGGCAAATCAACTCAAGGCAGGAAAAAGGTGAGTGGAATCGAGAATAACTTTATTGTCACTTTCAACGTACACGAATCGGCATCCATTAAAATGAAATTTCGTTGCATACAGCTCTCAAAGGGTCTCCACTTATGTAGCTTCCTTGGTTTTCACAGCCATACTGTTAAAACATAGCACTACATATGCTTTAATATTTCAAAGCATGGATGGCTGATTAAGCAGATGGAGCTCTTTTGACTGCCTTCCAGCACCTGGATTAGGAGATTTAAGCAGTGCAGGTCAAATTTCATTTTAAAAAAATGAGTCAACCTTGAGCTGGTCAGGATCGAACTCCTGGCAGTGGGTAGAGTTAGCCAGCAATCCTACATTCTAATCAGTGCGCCACTATGGCTATGGATGGATGGATGGATACATAGAAGATAGACAGACAGACACAAAAAAATTCAAAAAGTATTATGGGAGGGTATGATTGGGGTAATATACACTGTACTGTAAAATCAGTTTGGTCTCCATGCAATCCATTTCTTAGTTATGCTTCACTTTTCCTCCCTCATTCTTCTTTTATTTTGTCCTTCCCCTGTAGTTTTGACCTCCTCATTTTGAAAGAAGTGGTACAAAAAATGGCCGGAATTGAAATCACCGAAGAAATGACCATGGAACAGCTAGAAGCCATGACTGGCGGGGAGCAGCTGAAGGCAGAGGTTTGTTGTTGCATGTTGAAGGAAAATATGGGTGATTTTCAAGTATGCCAGGAAGAAACAAACTTAGCTGAAACTTATAAATTTGTTCTTTGTGTTTTAAGTTGTAGTCATTGGCGAGGAAGATGGGTTTCTAATAGCTTTTATGTACTCTGAGAGCTTATGCACCAAAGACAAATTCCTTGTGTGTCCAATCACACTTGGCCAATGAAGAATTCTATTCTATTCTATTCTATTCTATTCTATTCTATTCTATTCTAATTCTAATTCTAATTCTAATTCTAATTCTAATTCTATCTTTCATTCCAATATTTATTCTATTCTCAAAGGGACACGGTGACTCAGTGGCTAAGACACTGAGCTTGTCAATCGAAAGGTCGGCAGTTCAACGGTTCGAATTCCTAGCGCTGCATAACGGGGTGAGCTCCCGTGACTTGTCCCAGCTTCAGCTAACCTAGCAGTTTGAAAGCATGTAAAAAATGCAAGTAGAAAAATAGGGACCACCTTTGGTGGGAAGGTAACAGCGTTCCGTGCGCATTTGGCATTTAGTCATGCCGGCCACATGACCACGGAGACGTCTTCGGACAGCGCTGGCTCTTCGGTTTTGAAATGGAGATGAGCACCGCCCCCTAGAGTCGGGGAACGACTAGTACATATGTGCGAGGGGAACCTTTACCTTTATCTATTCTATTCTATTCTATTCTATTCTATTCTATTCTATTCTTCTTTTGTAATAAGTTTTTTTTTTTTTTGTATGTTAAAAAAATTCTATTCCGTTCCATTCCATTTCTTAACCTTTTTAAAATTGTTATTCCTTTGCTCAGGGAGGATATTTCGGTCAGATCAGGAACACGAAGAAATCTTCTCAGAGATTAAAAGATGCCCTTCTGGACCACGATCTCGCCCTCCCGCTGTGCCTTCTCATGGCTCAGCAGCGCAACGGCGTCATCTTTCAAGAAGGAGGGGAGAAACATTTGAAGCTGGTGGGGAAGCTCTACGATCAGGCAAGCTGAAGAGAATTGCATGTTTTTTTTTTTTAATTACCTTAAAATGTTTAACACACCACCAGGCAGACGGGTGACAGAAGGCTGAATTCGCATGATGCACAAAGGCTAATTGAGGAGGAATTGGGTGGGTTGGCTGAATTATCTGCGCTCTGCAGGTAATCCTCAATTCGCGACCACAATGGTGGCCAAACTTTCCATTGTTAAGGAAGGTACTTGAGTTTTGCCCCATTTTATGACCTTGCTTGCCACGGTTAAGCAAATCACTGCGGTCGTTATATAAGTAATGTCGTTCTTATGTGAACCCGGCTTCTCCATTGACTTTCTTAGAAGGTCGAAAAAGGGGATCATGTGACCCCAGGACACTTCAACCAGTTTCTAAGCATCTAGATTTTGATCACATGACCATGGGGATGCCGCAGTGTTGCCTTATACTTGTCAGAATTCCAAGTAATACACCCATTGCAAACTGACCTCCGAGGCAGGTAGATTCCTCAAAGAACCGTTTTATTGGAGATATCATATTGGCACAGGCTGGTGAAAACCGACCCTGAATGTTCCCGCGGCTTTCACCTAATTAAAAAAGAAAGTTTCCCCCTTTCCCAACCGATCAGTCCAATCAAGGTGCCATCCGGTTGCCTGGTAACTTCACTCCTCCTCTCTCCGACCACCTGTGGGTATGTCCTTGGTTCCCAGGAGAAAGTATTTTGTTTTGGCTACAAAACCCCAGCTATCTCTATTTCCCCCCCTCCCTAACCCTCAGCTCCAATGTGGCAGCACTGAAGCCTCAAAATGGCCTCGGTCAGGCCAGCTTCAAGGTTGACAATGCCTTTTGGGTTTTTTCTCTTTTAGTGCCACGACACTTTGGTACAATTTGGTGGATTTCTGGCGTCTAATTTAAGCACAGAGGACTATATTAAGCGAGTGCCTTCTATCGACGTCCTCTGTAACGAATTTCACACTCCTCACGACGCTGCTTTCTTCCTTTCAAGACCTATGTACGCGCACCACATTTCGGTGAGTACACATCTCCCATACACAGAACCTTTTTCTTGATGCTCCTCAAAGGGGTGAAACCCATCCAAAAAATATGGTATATATGCTAGCGTTTTCTTCTTTCTTTTTTCCTTACCAGTCAAAGTACGATGAGTTGAAGAAAGCGGAAAAGGGGAATAAGCAGCAGCAGAAAGTCCACAAATACATCACGTCTTGTGAGCTGGTGATGGCGCCTGTTCACGACGCAGTGATCTCCTTGCACCTCCCGAAGGTCTGGGATGATATCAGTCCCCAGTTCTATGCCACCTTCTGGTCCCTGACCATGTACGACCTTGCGGTGCCCAGGGGTAGCTACGAACGGGAAGTCAACAAACTCAAAGTCCAGATGAAAGCCATCGACGACAATCAAGACATGGTGCGTATTGAACTTCCAGTCGGAACATTTTGGGGAGTCTTTTTTTTTTTTTAAGCTCTTTGCAAAATACCATGCTTCCCCGAATATATGACCTACCCCGAAAGTAAGCCCTACATATGTGGGGTTTTTTTGTTTACACATATGCCCAATATAAGCCCTTTCCCGAAAATAAGCCCTAATTAAGACCCCCCCCCCCCACTCCAGGGTGCATGGGTAAAAATTAAGCTAGGGTGGGGATGGGGTGTTTGGAGCTCCCCTATTACTTACTTTCGGACAGTTGCAGCCAAGACCTTGCACACCCCGACAATCCAGAGCTCTGTTATTGGCTGTAGAGGCCTTCAGAAAAGCCTTGCCGGCCACAGAAGAAGCTCCTGAAGGCCTCTGACAATGAAAAGGAGGCCAGGGGCGACACGTGCAAGTGAGATGAGTCAGTGGAAGACATCCCACTGAAAATAAGACCTGGTGCCTTTTTTGGTGGCAAAAAAATATAAGGCAGGGTCTTGTTTTCGGGGAAACATGGTACTTAGATTGTGAAAATACAGGTAATCGTCGGTTTGACCACCACAATTGGGCATTCTCAACCAAGAAGCTTCTTCCGTTCTGAAGAACTGAAAACATTTCGCTTCTCAACCAAGAAGCTTCTTCCGTTCTGAAGAACTGAAAAATGTTTCGCTTCTCAACCAAGAAGCTTCTTCGGTTCTGAAGAACTGAAATGTTTCGCTTCTCAACCAAGAAGCTTCTTCGGTTCTGAAGATCTGAAATCAGTGGTGGGTTGCCCCCGGTTTGGACCGGTAGTAAAACTGGCGTGAGGCTCCACCCACTGACCCTGATGTCACCAGAAGCAATTTGTGCATGCACAGAAGCAAGGCGCACACGTAATCCCGTTGCGAACCGGTAGTAAAGGAGATGTCAGCACTTCAAGCTGCATTTACTCTAGTGCTGACATAAGAAGGAGAAGCGGAGGCATCTGGAAAGGGATGTTTGATTTTCACCTACTTATTTTCCCTGGAGATAATATCCCCTAGGAGATGGGATGGGAGGGGGGAAATTCCTTTGAGCTGGAGCAGTAGATTAGGGGTAGAGTGACTTGGAAGATGGCCAATGAGTGCAGAGGAGTGGGGAAAGGAAAGGGAGGGTTTTGGGTCAGGAAATCAGTGTTGGCTGTGATGGAGTCGGAGGTAGAATGTTGTGCTTAATAAATGGGAGTTTTTCATCAAAGACTTTGTTTGAAATGCAATTTATTTGAGACGACCTCGAAACCTGACAGGTAAATAGAACGCACCCCTGACTGAAATGTTTCGCTTCTCAACCAAGAAGCTTCGTCCGTTCCGAAGAAGAACAGAAGAAGCTTCTTGGATGACAAGCGAAACGTTTTTCAAGGAAGAAAAAAAAAACCCCAAGAAAGTCTAGTTGCCTTTTTGGAAAAGCACCTTTGAGACGTGCAGATTCACTTGGCAAGCAAGGACCGTGTTGTGAATGCCCTTTGTGTTGTTTCCCAAGCCTCCCAATAAAAAGAAGAAAGAAAAAGAACGCTGTACAGCCCTTCAGGATAAACTTCTGGAAGAGGAAAAGAAGCAGTTGGATCACGTGGAAAGGGTGTTGCAAAGGCTGAAGCTTGAAAAGGACAACTGGCTTCTTGCGAGTAAGTTGCGCGGGGTGCTCCTCAGTCCTGCCCTCAGTGGTTTTTTTTTTTTTCCCCTCAACCTTGGGCGCTTTAAAACATCTGGACTTCAACACCCAGAATTCCCTAGCCAGCACTGGCTCTGGAATTGTTCTGACCTAGGCTCCCTTAAAAAACTGGAAGCCGAGTCTTGGTCCCGGCAAAACCTCTTTTATTTACATGACTGTGAATTCCTTTCATTCACAGTCAGCAAGTCCTGTCCAAACAGTTTTTCAAAGGAACATTTATCAACACAGACCTTATCTCGCTTGGCAAGCTGCCACGTAACTACCATATTTTTTGGACTATAAGACACACCTTAGTTTTTGGGAAGGAAAATAAGAAAAAAGCTGATTGGGGGTGGATCGGCCTCCCGGAATATCCCCCAATCAGCTGTTCCCAGAGGTGAACTTTAGCAACAGGTTTGTTGGTTCTGAGCTCTGTGCCTTGCTTTTCTTTTCAGCCTCTGTAACCTCCGTTTCAAAGGCTTTTTTTGCAGCCTCTCAAACTGAGATTTCAGAGGCTTTTTCCAGCCTCCGTTTCAGAGGCTGGGCGGGGCTACATTCGGACTATAAGACACACCCAAATTTTCACCCTCTTTTTGTGGGTAAAAAGGTGCATCTTATTCTCTGAAAAATACGGTAGTTTCCAACCGCAGTACAAGGCAAAACTTGGCACAGAGTCTCTCAGAGTCACGGAACGAATGAATTGTTTCCTGCAAAAGCCCACTCCCCGTTCACTCCTCTTTTGTTTCCTGTGGGAGGGGCCAATCACCTCCAAGGTGTGGCTTTACTCCAAAGTCGACCCTGCTTTCTTAGTTGTTCTTGACTTCTGGCAGCTCTGCACATGCGCACACTGGGAACAGGATCCAGCTGTTCCTCTGCCTCACTGCTGTCTGTCTCCCTCTCATTCTCCGACACACAGCCCTCATCCGAGGTTTCCCCAGCCCCCAGGACTGGCCCATATTCCTCCCCAACCTCCTCACTGTCCCACTCTCCTGCAGCTCTGCTGGCCGCCGGTGGGCCACAACAGGAATTCTCACAGTTGAAATCCAGACATTTTAAACAGTCCAGGCTGAGAAACACCGTCCTGGACACACAGACGTTACAATAACCATTTCCTCCCTCTTTTTTTTTTTTTTAGAGTCGACGAAAAACGAGACCATAACCAAGTTTCTGCAGCTGTGTATATTTCCTCGCTGTATCTTTTCTGCCATCGATGCTGTTTACTGTGCTCGCTTTGTAGAACTGGTGCATCAACAGAAAACACCCAATTTTTCCACACTGCTTTGTTATGACCGAGTAAGTCACTCTTAAGTTTGGTCTACTGTTCCCTCAGAATCATTGAAAGGCCCTTTCTGCCAGGGAAAATAGACACTTATGTGAATGTCCATATCTATCTATCTATCTATCTATCTATCTATCTATCTATCTATCTATCTATCTATCTATGTATCTACCCACCCACCTACCTACAGTACTTACCTACATACCTATCCACCCACCTACCTATCTATGGTACTTACTACCTACCTATCTATCTTACCTCTATCTATCTATCTATCCATCCATCTATCTATCTATCTATCTATCTATCTATGTATCTACCCACCCACTTACCTACAGTACTTACCTACATACCTATCCACCCACCTACCTACCTATGGTACTTACTACCTACCTATCTATCTTACCTCCATCCATCCATCCACCCATCTATCTATCTATCTTACCTCTATCTATCTATCTATCTATCCATTCATCTATCTATCTATCATCTATGTACCTATCCACCCACTTACCTACAGTACTTACCTACATACCTATCCACCCACCTACCTACCTATGGTACTTACTACCTACCTATCTATCTTACCTCTATCTATCTATCTATCCATCTATCTATCTATCTATGTATTTACCCACCCACTTACCTACAGTACTTACCTACATACCTATCCACCCACCTACCTATCTATGGTACTTACTACCTACCTATCTATCTTACCTCCATCCATCCATCCACCCATCTATCTATCTATCTTACCTCTATCTATCTATCTATCTATCCATCCATCTATCTATCTATCTATCATCTATGTATCTACCCACCCACTTACCTACAGTACTTACCTACATACCTATCCACCCACCTACCTACCTATGGTACTTACTACCTACCTATCTATCTTACCTCTATCTATCCATCTATCTATCTATCTATCTATCTATCTATCTATCTATCTATCTATGTATCTACCCACCCACTTACCTACAGTACTTACCTACATACCTATCCACCCACCTACCTACCTATGGTACTTACTACCTACCTATCTATCTTACCTCCATCCATCCATCCACCCATCTATTTATCTAACTAACTAACTAACTATCTGTCATCTAATTTTAAAGGTGCCTATCTCCCTCATACAGGGACCCTGGATGGTGTACAAATAAATTTTACCGGAAGATTTTTTTAATTCATTTTTATTTACTGTAGACAGCAACAGATTAACAGCAAAATTAGCAGATTAGTAATGAAAGAAGTAGTGGATGACAAACTTACACAATGGCTTAACGCCTGCTTGCCAGATTTTTGCCCTCACCTGGTTTCCTCCTCCTCCTCCTCTTATACTTTCATTTTAACAAAATAGAAACCTACAAAATCCCAGACTGATAATCCCAGGGGAAGTTTCCTTTTTAATGTGTGATTTAAATGAACCAAAAAAACCAACAATCCCAAAACCATTGAAACGTTAGGAATATTGAAACCCCTTTCTTTTAGCTTAACAGGTTTTTTTTTTTTTTAATGCCCGAATTTCTTCTAGGTCTTCTCCGATATCATCTACACAGTAGCCAGCTGCACTGAAAACGAAGCCAGTCGATACGGTAGATTTTTGTGCTGCATGCTAGATACCGTAACCCAGTGGCACAGCGACAAAAGCGTATATGAAAAGGTACGTTTAAAATACGTGAACACCTGACATGTTTTAAGGAAGGGAGGAACCCCACTGGGATTGGTGTGGCAGGATTTGGTGCGTTCCAACGACGTTCTGACTATCCAAAATATCCAGAATTTTGACTGAAGAATGTACTCAGATGACTAACGAAACATCTCCATTTTAATAAACGTTGGTCCAGTTGCTATGATTTAACCTTTTGGCCTGGATGATTGAGTCTTCACTTATATATATTTAGAAAGGAATCGGGAGTCAGTGGAGATAATTTAATATTGGCGAAAGACCATCCAAAGAGCCACGGTGGCGCAGTGGTTAGAGTGCAGTACTGCAGGCTACTTTTGCTGCCTGCTGGTGACCTGCAATTTGGCAGTTCGAATCTCACCAGACTCAAGGTTGACTCAGCCTTCCATCTTTCCTTCCAAGGTGGTTAAAATGAGGAGCCAAATTGTTGGGGGCAATATGCTGACTCTGTAAACTGCTTAGAGAGGGCTGTAAAGCACTATGAAGCGGTATATAAGTTTAAGTGCTATTGCTTGCAAAGGAGGGAAGGAGAAGGAAGGATGGAAGGAAGGAAGGACGTCGTAGTGGCACAGTTATTACAATGCAGTATTGCAGGCTGACTCTGCCCACTGCCAGCAGTTCAATCCTCACTGACTCAAGGTTGACTCAGCCTTCCATCCTTCCGAGGTGGGTAAAATGAGAACCCAAATTATTGGGGGCAGTAGGCTGACTCTGTAAACCGCTTAGAGAGGGCTGTAAAGCACTGTGAAGCGGTATATAAGTCTAAGTGCTATTGCTATCCTAAGTTTTTCCATTCTTTCCATGCAGGAATGTGGTAATTATCCGGGCTTCATCACTGTACTGCGATCCAGTGGTTACGATGCTGTGAACAAAGCCGACCAGTTAGACTATGAAAATTTCCGACACGTGGTACACAAATGGCATTATAAATTAACCAAGGTAATTCAGGAATGGCGTTGAACTGAGCCTGAACCATGGTGAGGAATATCTTGTGTCAGATATTATTTTTCTGTTTTCTTTTTCTTTTTCCCTTTCCAGGCATCCGTACACTGTCTGGAAACCGGGGAATATACACATATCAGAAATATCCTGATTGTGCTGACCAAAATTTTGCCGTGGTATCCAAAGGTGGTGAATCTGGGCCAAGCCTTGGAAAGAAGAGTCCGTAAGATTTACGAAGAAGAGAAAGAAAAGAGACCAGACCTATATGCGTTAGCCATGGGGTAACAAAACCATTCCCTTTCCACAAAACGAAATTTAAATTTTCTATCAAAAAGACACTCCCATACGCTGCGGAAGCTCAATTTTTAGATCGACTTTTGATCTGAGTTTTGAGTTTTGACCAATGCTGAAAAATTGTATTATCACTCATGCAGGGGACAGTGGTGGTGGGGTGGGGTTTTTCTTTCTTTTTTTAATTGTAAAATTGGTTTATATGTACATAAGAAAATATCTTGGATTTTAACCAACCCAAGAATCTTTTTCTCGGGGCCCAAACCTTTCAAAGTTTACATTGTGTAACCTCTGGTTAAATAAAATTGACCCAGAGCAGAGAGAAATGAAAAAAAGTATCACACGGTTAAAAAGTTCAACGCCTTTGAATTGGCAACCTTTCTTGATTAAGTGATCACCCAGGGAGCTTATCGAGATCAGTAATAGAACAGAATTGAAGTTTTCCAAAGAACGGCACGAGAGGAAAAAGGGCCTGGGACGGTAGAGGAAAAAAAACGAAAACATAAAAGAGCTATTCCGATAAAATTCTTGCCAAAGTCAGAAACAGCCCAAGGAGAGAGAGGAAAGGCTGAAATTGATGGTTCTTTTGGAATAGGAGTTGGTTTTGCTTCCCTTCTTTCCTTCAGATCACCTGGTAGACTGACTAATGCCAGGTGAAGAAAAGAAACTCGCGTACAGAACCGAAATTCCATTTTTGATTTCTCTGTGTTGGCCTGGTCCACACAGACTACAGGTATTTTGTGCCCCAAATTTTGGCCGGTCAAGCAAAGACATTTGTTAAAGTGAGTTTTGCCCTATTTTACGACCTTTCTTTCTTGCCACCACTGTTAAGTGAATCGCTGCAATGGATAAATTAGTGAAATGGTTGTTAAGTGAGTCTGGCTTCCCGATTTGACCCTACAGTGTTTCTTGTCCTGCCCTCTGGTACCTTGGAAAAATAAGTTGACCCCTTCTTCTTTGTGGCAACCCCTCAGATATTAGAGTACTGCTATCATGTCACCCCTAATTCTTCTTTTCTCTTGTCTAGCCATACCCAAATCCTGCAACCGGTCTTCATATGTTTTAGTCTCCAGCCCTTCAATCATCTTAGTTGCTCCCCCTTCTCCTCCTCCTCTGCCCCATTCCTTTCTAGCACTGATACTTGTCTGACGGTCGCAAAAGGGGACATTATTTATTAAATTTATATGCTGCCATCTTGTCCCTCTTGCCTTTCACCTTGTATTTTTAGACAGGCTATCTCTCTTTTATAATCTGGGATTACAGGGCTGGGATTAAAAAAAAAAATTTAAATTTTTTATTGGGTTTTAACAATTAAACAATTCTTATTCAACTCTTGTGCATGACTATGACCATTTACATATCATCTCACTAATGTTCTCCTATACTCTATATAATTTTACAAAATCTACTGTCTCTTATTTCCCTTTTTTTCTATCTTCAATCCAATTATACCATTTCTTCCATATTACGTAAAAGTCCGAATCCATCAGTCCTTTCAGTTCCAATGTCATTTTATCCATCTCGGCGCAATCTAACATCTTTCTAAGTATTAAATTTTCGAAGGGTATGTTTGAACTTCTCCAACATCGCGCAAATGCCAATTTTGCCGCCGTTGTCATATGTAGAATAATATATGTTGTTGTTTTTTCATTTTTTTTTCATTATTCCTAGAAGAAACAATTCTGGTGTATATTCTATCTGGAAGCCTGTTACTTCCTGTATCCATCTATGTATTTTTGTCCAATTTTTTTGTTTGTTTGTTTTGGAGCATAACCACTATGTGTGAAAGAGGGTACCATCTGTATCCATCTATGTATTTCTATCCAATATTTTTTTGTTTCGGAGCATAACCACCATGTGTGAAAGAAGGTACCATCTGTATCCATCTATGTATTTCTATCCAATATTTTTTTGTTTCGGAGCATAACCACCATGTGTGAAAGAAGGTATCTTGCTTTTGTCCACATTTCCAATAGTTGGGGTTTAAATTTGGATATATTTTTGCCAGTCTAGAGGGTGCCAAGTACCAACGGTAAAACATTTTATATTGATTTCCTTTATATTTTGCCGATCTGGTTAATTTATAATTTTTGTTCCAAATTATTTCCCAATCCTCTAATATACTCTGGGATTCAAAATTTTTAGCAACCGGTTCTCTGCCTGGTTGCTGGGTGGGCGGAGCCAGCCAATCCTTGCAACTACCAGTTCGGTGAACCAGATGTAAAATTAGCATCCGATTCGCCTGAACCAGTCTGAACCGGCTGAATCCCATCCCTGCCTGGGAAACAATTTAAGGCTAGCCATATGTTTCTGTTCAAATGTCAGCAGTTTGTATTAGTCTTCTGAAAGCTAGCAAAAGGATATTTCGGGCAACCAGAGATACTTAACAATCCAAGTCTTTTAAGGGTTAATGTCACCCTAGAGTCTTAAGAGAACCACACACACTCTGTACGAAATCCAGAGTTGGTAGAAAGGCAACACCGGAACAACTACAGTGGGCTCACTTAACGGTGGCAAGGAAGGCTGTAAAATGGAGCGAAATTCACTTAAGCAATAACTCCCTTAGCCGCAGAAACGTTTGGGCTCAAACGTGGCCGTACGCAGACTGTACAAAGGCCACTGTGAAAACCCGGAATTTTTTCTTTCGTTTTTAAGGTTTTACTCCCATGTTTCTCTTTAAACGCCAGCAGTTTAGAGCGCAGGCAAAATAAAAATAAAATTAGAATAATTTTGGACAGCTTTGACAATGAAGGTCTCATAAGGACTTAGCAGTTGCGGGAGGCTTAAGAGAGGATTCTGCAAAACCTAGACACACAAACACACACACGCTTGTGCCAAACCAAGCATTAGTGAAAAAAGACGGTGCCTGTGCCGGTACTGAAAATCTCTATTTTTTTTCTTTCCTGAGCAGCAGCGTTTTCGAGTGTCTGTCTCTCTTTCTCCCTCTCCCTTTCTCTTTCTTCTCTCTCTCTCTCTCTCTCTTTTCCTCTCTCTTTCCTCTCTTTTTCTCCTTCTCCTCTCTCTCTCCTCTCTTTCTCTCTCTTTACTGCCTATGTGTTTTGCCCCTATTTAACCCTGTGTGCGGCTTTCAGCTATTCTGGCCAACTGAAAAGTAGAAAAATGGTTCCTGAAAACGATTTCCATCAGAAGGACCTTCCGACCCGGAACGCAGTGCCCACCATGGTTCAAAACGGGCCAGGGGGAGCAGGGCTGCCGCCGCTCACGATAAACGCAGCGAAATTGGAAGAAAACACCGCCGAGGAGACAGGTGGGTCTTTCGCTACCATCATTGCCGAACCCTCGTTTTTTTATGGACTAACTGCGGAATGTGGGCGGGTGGGTGCCGGTCCAGGAGATCCCCTTAAATCCCTGAGATGCAAATATACATCAATTGCATCCTTTGCCTGTGGTTACCTCATTTGCATAAACATGTACTCAAAAATGTGTAAACGTAAAACGATCTGGATGTATTGTTTATTCAATGCCTGTGGTCGCCTATCTCATTTAAGCGACTGGATGGGAAACTCATCAAGGAGAGAAGCAACCTAGAACTAAAGGGGGAAAAAATCCTGACAGTGAGAACAATTAACCAGTGGAACGACTTGCCTCCAGAAGTTGTGGGTGCTCCAACACTGTGTTCTGTCCCCGTCTCACGCACCCCCACAGACAGGCAACAGTTAAAGAACTCAGCCGACATCAGTTTATCCGGTATCAGAATCCATTCCCCACCATCCCGTCAGAGCTGAAGAAGCTTCTTGGATGAGAAGTGAAACGTCTTCAAAGAAAAACCAGAAAGTCCAGTTGCCTCTCGAAAAAGCACCTTTGGGGCGAAGTGGTATAGGGTTTTCTTCTTTGAGCGGGGGGTGGGGATTAGAAGACCTCCAAAGTCCCTTCCAACTCTGTTGTTATTCTCACTCCAAGCAACTCCTAATGGATTAAAAACAATCCCATAGAAACAAATTGGAAAACCACGAAACAAAGATATGGCGTGAAATGACCTCAGCCATCCAGCTTTGGCCTCTAATTGGGAGAGGGACAGAATCTGAATTCATTTGTTTCCATTTGCAGCCAAGATTTTATTATGATTTATTATTATTTTATTCTATGTGAGAAAAATCTACTGCTTTCTTTCCATAACTGGCTTTGGAAAGGGCTAGTTTACGCTCGTGTGTATTTCTGTATTACTAGTTAGGCCTTGGTTTGCAAGCAAAATGACTGGGATCGTTTACTGTGTTGAAATCAAGCCTTGATTTCAATTGATCAACGAATACAAATTGGGGTTCACCTAATCCACGAAACCAAAGAGTGTTATCACTTATGGATGATCTGCATATGTACGTGTGAACCAACTCCTCTATGCAACATTGAACCGAAGGGAAAGATCCATATATACTAACGATCATGGTACATCGTTGCAGGAAAATATGTCTACTTCTTTGTTAAGACTTAAAATACGGATGGATCTGGACGATTTATGCCTTAAACCGATGAAGTTTAACTTTCGGTTAATTAAAGAAGACCAAGTAATCATCCTGTAGGCACCAAGCTGTGGTTTAAATAACATTTGTGGAGTTTATTTTCAGTACATCCGTGGTATCATTTTTCATCACTACATTCTTCCTTCTCCCCCCCCCCAACCCAAAAAAATCACCCCACAATCCATCTCCATGTTCATTGCAACTTGTCCAGTACAAGAAAGGTGATTTACTAGGGATGCTAACCGATTGTCATCTCTTCCAAAATGTTTACACTGTCACTGAATCGACGTTCGTAATTTTTTCCCTTCTTCTTTTTTAACCAGATAAGTTGAAGGAGAAGTCACAGGGCGCAGTTAAAGTGGTCAACAAAGCCGCCAACGCGACGCCCAAGGTGATCGCCAGCAATGGAAACACCAGGTGAGGGCCAGCTTGCCTTGGTATATTTTGAATGCAGAATCTCTTGGCGAGAGGAAGCATTGGCTAGAACAGGGGTCAGCAACCCGCGGCTCTGAAGCCGCATATGGCTCTTTCATCCCTCTGCTGCAGCTCCCTGTTGCTTGTCTGCTCCACAATTAATAGGGCTTTCGGTTAGGACAGGTAGAGGAAAAAAGATGCCGCACTAGGAGGAGACTCTATGGTGGGGGAACGGGACTTCCCCCATTTTCGGACTTCCTGTACTTCCCGTAGGCTTGTTTTTAGCCCTCCCCAGGGTCTGGAGGCTTTCCTCAAGCCTCCGGGAGGACGAAAACGGCCTCCCCTGGGCTCTGGAGGCTCTCCGGAGGCTGGAAATGTGCCTGTTTCTGGACTTCCGGAACTTCCGGTAGGCCCGTTTTTCACCCTCCCAGAGCCTCCGCACATGCCCTACACTTATCTGGCATCCAAAACAGGCTGCGTGGAGACTCCTGGGAGGGGCGGGGAGGGTTGGGCAGGGTCAGCCAGTCCTTGCAACTACCGGTTTGGCGAACCAAATTAAAATTAACAGCCGGTTTGGCTGAACCGGTCTGAACCTGTTGAATCCCACCCCTGCCCAGCACCCAGATTGGAACCCCATGACCGTGGGGGAAGCGATGATGGTCCTAAGCATAAGGACCAGTCCTAAGGCACTTTTTTCTGAGCCATCAAAACTTCAGACAATTGCTAAACAAATGGTCGTAAATCAAGGACTTAACCTGTACAGCTATTGCTAAGGAGGTGTGGGGTGGGTGGGGGCATCTAAACTGTTCGGATGCTAACGCTGGCTTCCTCATCTCGGTCGCAGCAAACTTGTCAAAGAAAAAGAGGACAAAGAGAAATGTGGGAAGGAGAAAGAGAAGGAGAAGAAAGAGAAAGTCCCCGCTGGCACTCCTGAAGCTAAATTACTCGGAAAAGACGGGAAGGATAAGCCAAAGGAAGAGAGGGCGAACAAAGAAGAGAAGGCACGAGAAGCTAAGGAAAAGACACCGAAGGCTGACAAAGAGAAGGAGAAAATCAAGAGAGAAGAGAAACCATTCAAAGAGGAAAAATCCAAGATTATTGTGACCAACGCTGAGTCCAAATCAATGGCGGAAAAGGAGAGAGAGAAGGAGCCATCAAGAGAGAGAGAAGTGGCCAAGGAGATGAAATCCAAGGAAGTCATTAGAGGAGGAGGAGGAGGAGGCGGGGGAGGAGGAGGAGGAGGAGGAGAGAAGATTCCAATTGCTGGGTCCTTGAAGTCACCTGTTCCCCGGTCAGAAACTTCAGATTCCGAAAGGGGTAGGTTGACGCTCTTTTTTTTTAATTTGGATCAGCGTTGAATTTTCATAGGAAAAGCCCATGACACTGAACACAGATCCTTACCCACAGCTGCAGCAGCAAGTTCCATGGAAAGTCCAAAGTCACCCAGTCGGATTTCATGCCTAAGGCGGGACTAGAACTCACCATCTCCTGATGATTGGCCCAAAGTCACCCAGCCGGCTTTCATGCCTGGCAGGACGAACTCACCATCTCCTGGTTTCTAGCCTGCTGCCTTAATCACTAGAGCAAACTGGCTGTCAATCCATCTCAATACTTCAATCTCATTTCCCTAAGGAGGGACTAGAACTCACCATCTCCTGGTGATCGGCCCAAAGTCACCCAGCCAGCTTTCATGCCTAAAGTGGGACTAGAACTCACCGTCTCCTGGTGATTGGCCCAAAGTCACCCAGCCAGCTTTCATGCCTAAAGTGGGACTAGAACTCTCCGTCTCCTGGTGATTGGCCCAAAGTCACCCAGCCAGCTTTCATGCCTAAAGTGGGACTAGAACTCACTGTCTCCTGGTGATTGGCCCAAAGTCACCCAGCAGGTTTTCATGCCTGGCAAGACTAGAACTCACCATCTCCTGGTTTCTAGCCTGCTGCCTTAATCACTAGAGCAAACTGGCTGTCAATCCATCTTCATACTTCAATCCCATTTCCCTAATGTTTGAGCTTCACCCGGTTTGGGAGGGCGGCCTCAGCCAGTTAGCCGATCAACAATTTTTAAACCAGCTGTTGATGTGGCAAAGAAATTCGGCGCGCCGCATTTCGTAGACTGTCCAACATGGAGACCTGATTTATGCCAACTGGACAGGTTTAACCTCCCAACTTCTCTCTTTGTGTGTCCCCCCCACCCTACTCTTGTCTTTCAGAACAAAAACGTCGCAAAATAGATACCCATTCTTCTCCATCACATTCCTCAAGTGTAAAGGTTAGTATGGCCTGAGGAAGGCATCGCCCATTTTCTAGGCTCTCATCTAACACGGAATGCCAGTGTCGACTTCCTTCCTTCAAGTCTGGTGCCAAGTTGAAGCCTTTGGAGGTTATATATATAAGATATATATATATATATGTATATTTTTCCCAGATGCATTTTAAAAAAAACAAAATGCATTCCTTTTGATGGATCGGTGGACTCTTTTTCTTTTGCCATTTTCAAGAGTAAATAAAATCGAAACCTCTTTTTTTATTATTATTATTATTATTAGAGGAGAAAGAAAGAAAGAAAGAAAGAAAGAAAGAAAGAAAGAAAGAAAGAAAGAAAGAAAGAAAGAAAGGAAAGAAATTAAAGCTTCAAGGACCTAGCACAAAGCGTTGTAAATAGAGTATGGAAATATCAAGATTATTTTTTTCGTATTTTTTTTTTTAAAAAAAAGTGCAACCCAAGCCAGAAGTGCCTCGCCATTTTTAAACAGCCAGATATATATATATATACATACGTATATATACATATATATATACGTATAGATTTTTGGAGTGCAGTGGTAGCTACAAGCCAACGAATCTCTCGCAGCACGCCGAATGGAGCGTGAGGGTTTTTGTTTTTGGTGATCGTTGTTTTTTTCCTGCCTTGATCGGGAAGAATCGATCGGTTAACTTTGAAGAGTTTGCGGAGAAAACCGGGAGAGCGGAGGAGTCTTACTATATACCTTCATCAGGCTGCCTGTTGAACGTCTTCCAGCCGAGCCGAGAGAAGCCTTTGAAAAGTCTTGAAAAGTTCTGGTTTCTTTTTTTTTAAAAAAAAATAAGTCGCCTTGATGATCAATTCTCCTGTAGTGTATATCCAGGCAGCCCGCGTGCCGACCTCCTTGCGAGGTTTGTTTATATTACACTGAGTTACCACCCTGTTGAGCCCTGCGCTCTGCGTTAAACCAGATGTGGCAGCCCAACCTTCCACTCAAGAAGCCGAGAAAAAAAAAATCCCCCCAAAAAAACCCGGCAGCTGAGCACAGCACAAACCTCTAAAAAAAAAAAAAAACACCCCGTCCGGGCTGCAGCCTTCTTGGAAGACTCAGGGTAGCAATTCCTTGCTCCGTGTTTTATTTTATTTTTTTTTATTTTATTTCCTAAAAAAAAAACCCCACCCATCCTCATGGATTCTTTGAGTTTGCAGTACGTTGAAGCGTTGCAACTGTAAGTTTAACTGATCACTTCGTCCGCGCACTGGGCCGCGTGGGGATGTCGCTCTTGACTTGCCAACGTTTTAAAGAGAGAGAAAAAATATTTATTTATTTATTTATTTGCTTGTTTTTTGTTTTTGTTTTTAAATGTTCTTTTAAGAAGTTGGCTTGGAACAGAGAATCGCTAGAACAGGGTCCTTTGCACCGTGGTTCTAGAACAAGCCTTGATTCTGGGGCTGGGGTGCTTTGCATTTCGGGGAGCCAGTCGTAACGACAGCCAGATGTGGGAAACCCATCCGTCGTTTCTAGTCCGATATCAGGGTTTTTTTTTTAATGTTCGCTTTCAAGAGTGTAGGAACCGGGTGGGGGAATAAGGCCACTTTAATTAACCCAAAATTGCAATTTCTCCCAATCATTGGGCTAGAACTTAGATCGGAGCGGTGCGGTGGCCTAGGGGTGGAGTTCTCGCTTCACAATCAAGAGGCTGTGAATTCAATCCTAGGTAGAGGCGGATATTTCTCTCTCTGGGCACCGTGAGAATATTATCTGCCGAACAAAACTCTGCATTGGCGACAGGAATAGCTTCCGGCCAGTAAACACTCTGCTAGCTCCATTCAGTTGCCCAGAGTCCATCCCGCAAGGGATTATGGGGGTCATTAAACAAAGATGATGACAATTGGTCTAGAACTTAAGATAGTTTCGGAAGAGAATAGATAGTTGGGGGGGGCGGGGAATGTCGTTTTTTAAAAAAACCACAAAGAGCACATAATGCTCGGTAGCTGATTTGATCAATGTGTAATTAACTTAGGCGTGTGCATAAAATTGTTTTAAGAAAGTACTAAATGCTGTATTTAATTCCCGGAGGGGGAAGGTTGTTTTTTTGTTTGTTTGTTGTTTTGAGGTTCAGCCCCGATTGTCCCAGGCTCCAGTGGTTTCTGAGAACCTTCTGAGCTTATGTATCGTCTCCGTTCATTTCCCACAGGACAACCTCAGCGAACTCAAGGATTCCGCAGTTAAGGTTTGAGTCTTTCTCCCCCCATTCCAACCCTCTCTTCACCTTCCGATTTTTAACAATTGCTTTTGCAGTGACGGCGAGGTCCTTCAAAGCTTTGGCGAAGGAATGCAGCTTAGCTTTATTTATTTATTATTTATTAGTCATATTTCTATGCCGCCCTCTCGCCGAGGACTCTAAGGTGGCTTTCAACAATTGACAGTATACTAAATAGCATATTGCCCCCAACAATCTGGGTCCTCATTTGGCCAAGTTGTAAGTGGCATACGGTTGTGGCCGGCGGCGTTGTGTTCTTTTGGCCTGCGGGCAGCTTTTCACAGGCTGCACCAGACACTTGGCGGTTCCTTACAGCGAAGACTTACTACAACTTAACAACCGGTCATTTAGCGACAGTTCGAAGCTACAACAGCTCTGAAAAAAAATGACTTTACGGCCATTGGAAACTGATCAAGGAGAGAAGCAACCTAGAACTAAGGAGAAATTTCCTGACAGTGAGAACAATTAATTAGTGGAACGACTTGCCCCCAGAAGTTGTGAATGCCCCAACAATGGAAGTTTTTGAGAAGAGATTGGACAACCATTTGTCTCAAATGGTTGTCCAATCTATTGGTTGCCCAATGGTTGGACCAGAAGACCTCCAAGGTCAACTGTTTTTCTGTTCTGTTCTGTTTTCTTACTTAACAATCGTTGGAGCATCTCCATGGTGACGTGATCAAAATTCATGCACTTGGCAAACAACTCATATTTATGACGGTTGCAGTGTCCCAGGATGTATGTGTGTGTGTCACATGATCATCTTTTGCATCTTTTGGGCCTCTAGTCCAACCCCCTGCTCAAGCATGAGACCCTATCCCAGAGGTCTCAAATGTGGCTCTTTTACAACCTGTGGACTTCAACTCCCAGAATTCCTGAGACACCCCTGCCTTATCCCAGTGATGGTAAACCTTTTCAGCCCTGAGTGCCAAGAACCTTTTCAGGAACATGTGTGAATGTGCGCGCATTGGAGCACCAGAAACCCGAAGACCAGTTGGCTGGCGCATGCATGCTTGATTTTTGGCTGTTTTTGGCCATTTTACGGGCCATTTTTGGCCTGAAACACAGCCTGAAAATGGCCTGAAAACAGCCCAAAAAATGGCCTGTTTTTTGGCCACTTTTCAGGCCGTTTTCTGGCGCTTCAGCACCCGCACATGTGCCAACAGAGAGGGCTCTGCATGCCACCTCTGGCGCAGGGGTGGGTTCTAAATTTTTTTACTACCGGTTATGTGGGCGTGGCTTATTTTGTGGGTGTGGCTTGGAGGTCATGTGACTAGGTGGGCGTGGCTAGCTGGTCAGAGTCATTTCTGGAAGGTCCTTGCACTTACGACCAGTCCTCGCACTTATGACCCGACTCATTTGTTTGCTTTTAACACTGATCAGCTATAGGGCGGCCTTTTGAAGCCCCGCGGCAAGAGTTTAAACAGTTTTTTTTCCCTCTAGTCACCAGCTGGGACTCAGGAGACAGCAATAGATTGGGGGTGGGATCAAATAAAAGGTAAGAATAACGTGGGGTGGGAGGGTGGGGGGGAGAACCGGTTCAGTGACGTCATATCGTCACCGCTACTGGCTCGGGCGAACCGGGAGGAACCCACCACTGCTCTGGCGCATGTGCCATAAGTTTGCCATCACAGCCCTATCCCATTGCAGACAAGTGGCTGCTGTCCAGTCACTTCTTAAAAGCCTTCAGTGATGGAGCACCCACAACTTCCAGAGGCAACTTCTCTTCCACTGGTTCATTGTTCTCACTGTTGGGAAGTTTCTCTTTAACTTTTAATGGGTTGCTTCTCTCCTTGATTAGTTTCCATCCGTTGCTTCTTGTCCTTCCTTTAGGCGCTTTGGAGAATAGCTTGACCCCCTCTTCTTCATGGCAGCCTGTCAAATTTTAGAACACAGCTATCATGTCACCCCCTAGTCCAGCGATGGGGAACCTTTTCGGCACCGAGTGCTTGAAAAGGTCACTCACGGAAACATCGGGGCCGCGCTCCAGAAAAGACGAACTTCCGGGTTCTAGCACCATGCGCGCCCGACGATCAGCTGGCTGGCGCACATGCTTGCCCCGGTTTTCGGCACTGCCACGCACGTGAAGGACAGCTGATTGTCGCACACGCATATAGGCCAGAAACCCGGAAGACAAACTGGCAAGGCCGTACATGCTGGATGACATAGCTTTGCGTGCCACTTTGGGCACGCGTGCAATAGGTTCACCATCACGGCCCTAGTCCTCCTTTTCTCTAAACTAGACATACCGAAGAAGAACATCTGCCACCCACAATAGCCTCTTTGTTGTTAGTGGCAGCATCACCCCACTGGGAGATGGGGTGAGCTAGTAGTAGGCACAGTCTGCTACAGTGTTTCTCAACCATAGGCATTTTAAGATATGTGGACTTCAATTCCCAGAATTCTCCAGCCAGCAAGACCCAGGAGCATAATGATGACAGAGGGCAATATGTCTGAATTTCTGCAACGTGACATGGGACCCATTTTCATTTTTATTTTTTTCATGTTTAGGATATTACAAGGGAGGCAATGGAGTGCTTAGCTTCCCGTTTCCATTCCTAACCCTGACCTCCAGACCAGGGTGGATTTGATTTAAATCGAGTTGATTTAAATCACGATTTAAATCACTAGTAAAAAGGCTTGATTTAAATCAACTCGATTTAAATCATAATTTTTAAAGAGCAACTGTCATCTCTGCTATTCCTTTGACCCACTGTTGCCTCACCGATAGTCCCAGTGTTGCAGAATATACAGCCTCCTGCTACGTAACTAAGCTCCATTTCATGCTGAATAAACTAAATTATTTATGTATCTTAAATAGAAAACTATCTTACGATAGATTTTTACCCCAAAAGTTTTTTATTAAAATAAATTCAATTTAAATCAAAAAATCCGATTTAAATCAAAAAAATCCGATTTAAATCAAAAAATATCTGATTTTTTTGATTTTTTAAAAAAAATCATTGATTTTTATCCATCCTGCTCCAGACCTACAGTGTCAAAAAAAAATTAGGCCCCAACGAGCCAGCCGCTCCCAGTGGCTTCCAAGCAGTGGTGGGATTCGGCCAGTTTGGATCGATTCGGGCAAACTGGTAGTTGTGACCTGCGGGGCCCACCCGCCCCGGCGCTATGCCGTCCTATTTAGCCACGTTTTTTAAGCCACGCGCATGCAAAAAGCACATTCACAATGGCCACACGCATGCGTGGAAGACACACGAGCAAAGTTAGCTTACGCACACACACGCTCACATTTTCGGTGGTGGGCAAACCAGTTCTTAAGTTATGTGAAGCCCATCTCTGTTTCCAAGCATGTGGTGGTGTGTGACCTTCCAGAATGTGTCCTCTCAGAATCTACTTTCTGTGACCTAAACGAATCGGTTGGTCCTTCAAACCTCAGCAGCTGTTTCTGTCATTGTGGCCAAACACAGGGTTTATGATTTCATTAGTTGTTTGAAATAATGTTTGGAACATGACTGAATGCCTCTTTTCATCCTCGTTTTTCTCTTTATTACAGACTTAGGAAATTTAAGGTGCCTTCAAAGCAATCTCAGTGCTCTTTTGAGAGGGGATTTCATTGTCATGGTTAACAAAAAAAAAAAAATTACGAATTTCTCGTTTGCGTTTTGTAATCCTTCACTGTATTTCCAGCATGATATGAGACAATCTACCCAGGAGAGAGAGAGACAGAGAGACAGAGAGAGACAGACAGACAGACAGACAGACACCAGCATTTTGGTGCAAGATGGAGTGAATTGCCTTCGGAAGCGATGTAGTAATTTTTGATCTTGCTTTTGACTTAACAGCACTACGTTAACCACTCCGCTCCGGCATTGTCTAAAAGTAAGGAGAGAGAAGTAGACAAGAAAGATTTGGACAAATCAAGGGAAAGATCCCGAGAGAGAGAAAAGAAAGATGAAAAGGAAAGGAAAGACCGAAAAAGGGTTTGTGATTTCTGCATACTCGTGACACTGAATGCTAAACTATGACCCATTCTCTCCTGCCTTTTTAATCAAAATTTCTTTGAGGAACTGTCTAGAAACAGGCGTGTCAAACTCAATTTCATTGAGGGCAGCATCAGGGTTGTGTTTGACTTCAGGGGGGCCAGGGGGGGCGGGGCCAGCTCGACGTCACGCGTGTCAGTGGCACCTGTGGTGGCCCAGGCAGGGCTGGGGGATGCAATGACCTCCTGTAGCCCTCTGCCAGCAAAAACGGAGCTTGGGGGTCCCGCACGCATCCCCCCAGACCCCAATTTCAGCCATGATGGCCTCCTGGAGCCCTCTGCCAACGAAAACTGAGCTCGGGGGGGGCGCATGCATCCCCCCCCCCGCACCCATCACCCGTGATGGCCTCCTGGAGCCCTCTGCCAATGAAAACTGAGCTCGGGGAGACGCACGCATCCCCCTGGACCCATCAGCCGTGATGGCCTACTAGAGCCCTCTGCCAGGGCTCTAGTATGGAGCTCCATTTTCGCTGGCAGAGGCACCGCGGGCCGGTCCTTCGCTGTTTCTGGGGCGGCCCCGCAGGCCAGATCTACGCATCCCGTGGGCCGGATCTGACCTGCAGGCCTTGAGGTGGACACCCCTGGTCTAGAAGCTTATTAAAAAAAGAACTGAGGGAGGAAGAAAACCACAGCTTCATCAACTCAGCTCATTTTAAGCCTAATATTTACAAACTCGTGTTTCTAAAAAAAAAACACCTTGTTTTGATGTTGTACCCATTTAGGATCATTCGAACAATGACCGCGAAGTTCCCCAAGATTCAGCCAAGCGTCGGAAAGAGGAAAACGGAACAAGTACGTCTTCTCCTGCTGCTTCTTCTCCCCCTTGATCATACCTTATTGATGTTCTGACCTAGCCTTCCCCAAAAAGTACGAAGCAGATTCTTGGTCCCGACAAAACCCCTTTTATTAAATGAATGTGAATTCCTCTCATTCACATTCAGCAAAGGCCAGGCAAACAGTCTTTCAAAGGTGAAGTTATGACCACAGACCTTATCTATCTTGGAAAGCTGCCATGTAAATATTTTTCAAACGCAGTGCTGTGCGAGGAATGACTTGGCACAGAGTCTCAGATTCAGGGACAGATCTTCACACTCCTGAAATGAACTAACGAATTAACAAACCAACTAATTGTTTCCTGCAATAGCCCACTCTCTCCGTTCGCTCCTCTTTTGTTTCCTATGGGAGGGGTCAACCGCCTCCAAGGTATGGCTTTACTCCCAAATCTACCCTGCTTTCTTAGTTGTTCTTGTCTTCTGGCAGCTCTGTGCTTGTGCACACTGGGAACAGGCTCCAGCTGTTCCTCTGCCTCACTGCTGTCTAGCTCCAAAGGCAGCTGAGAACTGCCAGACGGCCTTGGCCCCATCTCTGCCTCCGACACAGAGCCCTCATCCGAGCCTTCCCCAGCTTCCAGGACTGGCCCATGTTCCTCCCCAACCTCCTCACTGTCCGATTCTGGCAGGCCAGAACAGTTGGCTCTTTTAAGGATATTGTTGTGTTAACCAACCAGCAGAGCAAGTGCACAGAGAAACGGTACTGAGAGCAATGAATACAATACATACAAACTGGTTTAACAAAGCTTTTACTTTGTAGTGAAGAACAGTTGCATAGTCTTAGTCAATCCAAGTCTTTAGCCATTCAAATCAGTCTGGAGTTACAGAAATCTTCTTACCATACATAACAGCAGTAGGTAATAAACAGCAATTCAACGCTGGTAACAAATCACGATGGTAGCAGATCCATCCACGATGAGAACTCCTTCACACACGACAGTAACAGTTCCAACCAACAAGTCAACCAACAATGACTATAGCTCGGCTCTCTTCTTATATACAGTTTACACTAGTAATTATCCACTTAAGATAAGTGGAGTCAGCAGTACAATGACTCAACAGTACAATTAGGATAATTGGAGTCAGCAGTCAGTCAGCAGTCAATTACAATGACTCATCAGTACAGTGACTCAGCATTACATCTTAAAGTTACAGAATTCATTTAAAGTTATAGCATACATATATTGCCTGGACAACCTGTTAGGCTTACACCATATCCTAACAGGCTCCATGGATACCTTACTGACCGTATTTGTTTGTTCTGCCCAGCTGGTTCCTCCAAGCACAGTAAGAGTGAAAGTCCTTCCAACTCTCCCCCTCGTTCAAATGAGAAGGAGAAAGAGAAGAACAAGTCAAAATCTTCAAGCAAGGAGAAAAGCGATTCCATCAAAGTTGAAAAGATGGAGAAAAGCTCTTCCGGAAGCAAAAAGGTAACGCAGTTGTTTTATTTTTTTTTCCAATTGACGGTAACAAGACATCTTCCTTTCATTTGATTAGGTTGAGTATTGGACTTTCGGTACCTTCTGAAGTTTATTTTTCCTCTGTTAGACCAGAATTAGTTAACCAGAACACCCTTAATGGGCTTGGGACTAGGTTAATGTGGAGAGTTGTTAAAGAAGATGATATTAAGTATCATTGTTAAATATTATTATCGGGACGTAGTGCCTCAGTGGCTAAGATGCTGAGCTTGTCGATTGAAAGGTCGGCAGTTCAGCATTTCGAATCCCCAGTGTTGCGTAACGGGGTGAGCTCCCGTTCCTTGTCCCAGCTTCTGCCAACCTAGCAGTTCGAAAGCACGTAAAAAAGGCAAGTAAAAAAAAAATAGGGACCACCTTTGGTGGGAAGGGAACAGCGTTCCGTGTGCCTTTGGTTTTGAGTCATGCCAGCCACATGATCACGGAGACGTCTTCGGACCACGCTGGCTCTTCGGCTTTGAAACTGAGATGAGCACTGCCCCCTAGAGTCAGGAACAACTAGCACATATGTGTGAGGGGAAGGTTTACCTTTTATTATTGTTATTATATTATTATATTATTAATATTATGCTGATGAATACTAATACAAATATGTGGATTACGATTGTTTAAAAATAACTGTACCCAGATCACACACTGTTGGATGGAAATTGAATGTTATATAAATAAAACCAATAAAACATGGGGAAAAAATAGGTTTGGAACTACTGAATGAATGAATAGGAATGCAAAAATGTAGAGTTTTGTTTTGGAAAAACAAATTCACTCGTTCATACCCTGTTTCCCCTAAAATAAAACATCCCATGATACTAAGCCCAATCGGGCTTTTGAGCGCATGGCAATAAGGCCAAGCGCTTATTTCAGGGTTCAAAAAAGTCTTATTTTCAGGGAAACACGGTACCAAAAAACAATTAAAAAACAACCTGATTCATACAATACCTGCCTAAAATATGATGTGTTTAAGTCACATTAAATTCTCCCCTCCCCCCCTTGTCTCCTTTTTGTCTAGGAATCCAGGCACGATAAAGAAAAACCAGAGAAGAAAGAAAAACGGGATAGTACTGGGAACAAAGAAGAAAAGAAACAATATCCTTTTTGCTGTGCTATCGTTCGAATTGGTTGAAATTTGTTTTCTAAGCATTTCTTTAAAAAAAAAATTGATTCCCTTAACGTTAGATCCACCCATAAATCGTCAGACAAGCACAGATAATGAGTACTGTTCTGACCAAGGTGAGCATCATTATTTTTGGACTTCTCATTGGAAATGAAAGCAGGAAGTTCCACCTCATTCCTGTTGAGAATGCCTTTGAAGGAATTGACGGTTCTGTGTAAGTTAGGTGAGGCCTACAAGAAGGTTCTCCATTAATAAAGTTGGAGTTTCTGTGTGAAGAGGCATGAATGAGACCCGAGATGATGATATAACGGCCTTGTATTTAAATCAAAAGGTAAATTTCGGGCTTCAATATTTTTGATAGTCCATTCCCATAATTGCCATATTTTTTGGACTATAAGATGCACTTTTTTGTCTTCTAAAAGGGGGTGAAAATGTCTGTGAGTCTTATAGACGTGTTTTTTTCCGAAAAAACAGGCCGAAAAAAGCCTCGAAAACGGGCTGAAAAAAGTCTCCAAAGCAGGCTGAAAAAAGTCTCAAAAACAGGCCAAAAAAGCCTCAAAAATGGGCCAAAAAGTCTCAAAAACAGGCCGAAGAAAGGCTGGAAAAGGGTCGAAAATGGGGCGCGCGGAGGCCCAAAACTTTCTTTTGTTGTTTTCCTCTTCAAAATTAAGATGTGTCTTATAGTCCAAAAAATACGGTATATCCTGTCCTGTGTTTTCCTAATGGTCAAGGTTTGGAGACTGCTCTAAATGAACGAATGCCAAAATGGAGCTTTCCCATTATGGTTGTGAGTCACAGCAGACATAAAACGAGTCATCAACCCGCTTTTACGACCCTTTTGTTTTGCGGTGGCCATTCAGTGAGCCCATTGTTTGCTAGGATGATTTTCTGCCAGAAACCAAAATGAGTCATGTGACCATAGGCCACTGCAATAAATACAGTCATCAGTAAAGGAGAATATTTGTAGCTCAGGGTTGAAATGAGGGTCCTTGGTGCTCTCTGAGCTTGCTTTTTTTCTTGCAGTTGTTTCATAACCCCAACTAGGTAACATTATGAGTGCTAGACCGATGAAAGAGCCTTGGTGGTGCAGTGGAATATGTGCTGTTAAGTGCTAGCACTTAGCTGCCAGCTGCCTGCAATTAGTGCGAGTTCAAATCTCACCAGGCTCAAGTTTATTCAACCTTCCATCCTTCCGAGGTAGGTAAATTGAGGACCCGGATTGTGGGGGCAATAAGATGACTTTGTAGAAACACCGCTTTAGGGGGGGCCAAAAGCCCTAATAAGCAGGTATATACAAAAGAATGAAGGCTATTGCTATAAGTGCATTGTAAGCCGCCCTGAGTCTTCGGAGGAGGGCGGCATATAAATTGAACTAATAAATAAATAAATAAACACTAGCACTGATGATGTTACTTAGTTTGAGTCATGAAACATCTGCAAGAAAATAACCAAGGACCTCATCCCATACAGTCATGTGACTGTAGGGGGATGATCCTGGCCATTAGAACTTCAGAACCAGATTGTAAATCCGTTTTGGAGGGATCTGTTGTATCTTCAGATGGCCTCTAAGTGACCACAGTCCTAAGCAGAGGACTACCTGCACCACCTTGGGTTAAAGTGTTGAAGCAGATGTTAGGCAAATATCTGTAGGGAATGACCTACGAGAATCCGGAGGAAGAAACGAGTTGATCTCCAGAATACAACTACACGTAATTTGAAGAATCAGGACCATGTGTTTAAGCCTACACTCCAGAATCTAATCAACTAACAGTCATTACTAAATTGGCGCCAGATAAGAATCAACAGAATGCAAGGAGGAGCTGGACTTAGAGATTTGTGGACATCTAACGATTCTAGGCTAAGTCCTCTCTTGACTCTGCCACTCTGGTTCTGTCTTTTCTTCTATACTTCAGCTGCATATTAAAGGTAAAGGTTCCCCTGCACATGCGTTCTAGTCGTTTCCGGCTCTAGGGGGCGGTGCTCATCTCTGTTTCTAAGATGAAGAGCCAGCGCTGTCCGAAGACGTCTCCGTGGTCATGTGGCTGGCATGACTCAACGCCGAAGGAACACGGAACGCTGTTACCTTCCCACTTACTTTCAAACTGCTAGGTTGGCAGAAGCTGGGACAAGTCATGGGAGCTCACTCCATTACGCTAGGGATTCGAACCGCTGAACTGCCGACCTTCTGATCGACTAGCTCGGCATCTTAGATGCTGAGCCACCGCATCCCCCCTCAACCGCATATTAGCTCTACTTTATTGAGTGAATTGGATCAGTGGTGGACATTAAACTTATTTCAGCTTCTGCTTCTTTCTTAAAACATAGTAATTGCACTTCCCTCTCTTTTTTTAGGTGAGGTTCGGACAAGAAGATGGTGAGCTGCGACCAGACATGAATTTTGATTGCACAGAAGATTGTGAATGACGTGGACCTGTCTCCATCTCCTTAAATTATTCACCTCTCGGCTTTATTTCTCTCCCGTTGCTGAAGATGTTGATGGTTGAGTTGTACATTACTGTAATTTTAACTCGTCGCTTAAGTTTCTTAAAAACATTTATTTTCAGTACCTGGCTGGAAGTGTTACCTGTTCCATATTTTTTAGCACAATGTGCTGCCAACAGTTGCCATCGTTGCAAATGAGGGTTTTTGTTTTGTTTGTTTTTTCCACATGTACAGAGTTCTTCCTTTAGGTTATCAAAAATGCTTCCTCCGTTTAGCCATTTTATTATTTTTTTTTATTTTCCTTTTCAATTGGAAATGCGTTCTTTTAGGTGTTTGGGAAAAAAAAGAAAAAAAAAACCCCAACAACAAATAAAACCGTTATTGAAAGTTTGGATTTTTACCTCATTTAAAGAAAAAAATCCAGTTTTTATTTATTGTTTTTAATATTGATAACTAAAACCGTGGGCGGGATAGGGCACTGTTTTCAAGCAATGCTAAGGAAAGTATTTGTATATTATGTGCACAATAGTAAACTTGTTTAAAAAAGAGAGAGAAGAAAGGAAACAGAGGGATACCCCATACTCTGTTTGTTCCACACGATGCTCCTTAACATTTGTCATAATGTTTTTAAAAGAAATGGGGAAAATGCTTACTTCCGAACATGAATTCAGACCAATTAAGTTTCAATATTACAGCTACAGGAACTTTGTATCGGTGGGACTTCAGTCCCCCCCAAAAAAATAAAAAAAAAAAAAGTTTCACAATGACCTTTTTAAAAAAAAAAAAACCAACCAACAAAACAATTTTTTTATCTGAAATTCTACCAAGTGTAATCTTTTTTCTAAATAAAAATTAGTTTTCTCAATGGGTCGTAAATCCTTGTGTGTGCGTTGCTTATTCTGGTGTTTTCGCAGGGCTGGATGGAATTCAAGCGGTGCCATATTTCTTTTCTTTTCATGTTTTTTTTATTTATATAACATTCAATTTCCATCCAACAGTGTGCAATCTGGGTGCAGTTATTTTTAAACAATCATAATCCACATATTTGTTGTAGTATTCATCACCATAATACCAATACTATAATAATAATATTTAACATCATCTTTAACAACTCTCCACATTAACATTTCCTCTTTTTATATCTCCTCTTTTCTAACTTCTGTTTCTATTGTCTAGCCATTGATAGAATACATCCCATATCAAAAAAATATTCAGCTGCTTCTTTATCCTTAATAACGAGCATTAGTCTATCCATTTCTGCGCCTTCTAATATTTTCTTAATTACCCCTAGACGGGAATCTCATCATTTTTCCATTGCTGTGCAAATACAATTCTAGTTGCGGTTAGTATATGCAAAATCAGATATATAATCTTTTTATCATATTTTTCCGGTAGAATGCCCAACTAAAATATCTCTGGTTTCAAGTCTATGTGTTGCTTTATCATTTTTTCCAACTAAGTATGTATTTTCATCCAATATTTTTTAGTTTTTGGGCATGCCCACCACATATGGTAGTATGAACCAGATGATTGATTACACTTCCAACATTTAGCCGATCTATCTTTATATATTTTTGCCAGTCTTGCCGGTGCAAAATGCCATCTATAAAACTTTTTATGTAGATTTTCTTTATTTGCAAAGTCAATATTTCTGTCCCATACTTTCTGCCATTAATCTAATTCTATTGCATATCCAAAGTTTTTAGCCCAGGCGATCATTGTCTCCATACTTAATAGGTAACAATATAATTTCTTTATCAGTTTATCATCTGTTTCAGTTAATATCTGGTCTAATTCTGTTAACTCTTTATTAAAACCATACATTTTAGCATCTTTCTCGTAACGGGATTATATCTGCATATGTGGCCAGTGCAATGTCTATCCCGGGGGTCTGTAACCTTAAACACTCAAAAGAACCATTTGGACCTGTTTCCCACAGAAAAGAAAACTCTGGGAGCCAAAAAACCTTTCCCGTGCCTGACTATTTCCTAAGAGGCCACAAAACTAGCATATGTAGTTGAATTAAACATTTTGTTTTCTTCTGAAACTTTTCTTGGATTTCCCTTGGCTACTAAGTTCCTGTTTAGTTTTTAATTCCCCTTTGTCAGTCAAAATATCTTTTTGAATCTTTTAAGCAGTGCCGTATTTCGATTCTCTTGTCTTCTTTTTTTAACTTTTTTAAAATTTTGCAGGTTGCCTTTTACCGGTTGTAGCAAACTTCTTAAAGGTGGGTTGGTGTTGCATTTCCTGATATATTTTTTTTTCTTTGAGATGTCTGAAAAGATGTTTAGAGCGATATCCTAATAACAGCTGAGGTGGTGCAGTGGTTAGAGTGCAGTACTGCAGCTATTTCAGCTGACTGCTAGTTCAGCAGATCAGCGGATCAAATCTCACCGGCTCCAGGTTGACTCAGCCTTCCATCCTTCCGAGGTGGGTAAAATATTGTTGGGGGCAATATGCTATTTAGTATACTGTCTTTGGTGTAAGCCGCCCAGAATCCTCGGAGAGCGGGCGGCATAGAAATATGAAAAATAAATAAATAAATAAATAAACAGATATATCGGCGGATCCAAAAAAATTAGTATAATTCCCATGGTCCACCTATAAACCCAATTACTTCGATCAAAAGAAGAGACCTAATTTACCCAATTTTTTTTTCATCCCCTCTTTCAAAAAATAAAAATCCATTGTGGCTTTTCAGTCATAAAAGCATAGAAAGAAATGTCTGATTTCAGTACCTTGTAATAAAAGCGCAAGGACAATAAAAAAAAATTGAAGACATAACCTGTCAATTTAACCAACTTGCTGCGGAATGCTTTGTAAGAATCTGGATGATCGAAGTCATTGTCTTTCTCAAAGAATGAAAGATTTTGCAAAAATAAGTGTTGGTTTTTTTTTTTTACAGCTACCTATTTTATACAAAGGGTAAGAGAATGAGGTTTTGTTTTGCTTTTAAATGGATAGAATGAAGGCTGGAAAATCTCACTGTGTCTTCCACACAATTCGACGGTTCAGCAATTCAGGAAAGAAAACATTGATTTTACAATGAATTGGCAGGCTTTCTTTTCCTAAAGTGAAGATAACAATCAAGCCTTCATTGTTTGTCCGAATGATTTTTTTTTTTAATCGCTTAAAAGGCCATTGAGGCTTTGAAATCAATTTTGTAATGATTTGTCTTAAAAGTTAACGTGGTAAATTCAGCATTTAACTTCATTTACAGGAGCTTTTTAAAAAAGAGAGAGAGATAATGAGTGGCTAGTTAAAAGCCTTGAATACAGACTCTAAAATATTGTATGATTTGTTTATCACGTTTAGATACAGCCCATCTCATTTTAAAGAGCGTTTCCATGAGATTAAAAGCATAACCCTAAATGTTTGATGTCTTGATAAAAGGAGAAGTTTAAAAACAAGGATAAAATGCCATTACTGGTTGTATGGCCCAAAACAGCTGCAAAGAAAAAAAAAATAGAATATGCATGTCCTCCTGGACACACGGCTGTCTTTAGAAGAGCATATGACGGCCGTGGCCAGGGGGGCCTTTTATCAGGTTCGCCTGATCCACCAGTTGCAGCCCTTTCTGGACCGGGACGCCTTGCGCATGGTCACTCATGCCCTTGTCACCTCCCGGTTGGACTATTGCAATGCTCTCTACATGGGGCTCCCCTTGAAGAGCACTCGGAGGCTCCAAGTGGTCCAGAATGCGGCCGCGCGGGTGGTTATGGGCGCAACCCGTTGTGCCCGCGTGACACCCCTCCTGCGTGAGCTGCACTGGCTCCCAGTGGTCTTCCGGGTGCGATTCAAGGTGTTGGCTACCACCTTTAAAGCACTCCATGGCATAGGACCTGGGTACCTTCGAGACCGTCTTCTGCCACCAATAGCCTCCCACTGACCAGTCCGTTCCCACAGAGAGGGTCTCCTCAGGGTGCCATCAGCCAAGTTGTGTCGGCTGGAGACACCCAGGGGGAGGGCCTTCTCTGTGGGAGCCCCAGCCCTGTGGAATGAACTGCCCCCGGAAATACGCAAGATCTCCGACCTCCGGGTGTTTCGCTGCGCACTGAAGACCCTGTTGTTCCGCCAAGCCGGGCTATCGACATAATAATTTTAAATTGGGGTATTTTAAATTTCTGGGGTTTTAAATCGGCCAAATCTATTTAATTATTTTAATTTTTAATCATTGTTGTGTCTTGTGTTTTTAAATTGGCTGTACACCGCCCTGAGTCCTTCGGCAGAAGGGCGGTATAGAAATAAAATTATTATTATTATTATTATTATTATTATTATTATTATTATTATTATTATTATTATTATTATTATTACCACTTCGTAAAACCACAAATATTAAAACTCAATCCGCTGACCGTTTGTTTAGTGACCGAAGTTACGACGGCACTGAAAAAAATGACTTATGACCATTTTTCACATTTGCAACCCTTGCAGCCAACTCCACGGTCCACGGGATCAAAATTCAGAGGCTTGGCAACTGACTCGTCTTTATGACGGTCGCAGTGTCCCGGGGACAACTGATCCCTTGCTGCAACCTTCTGACGAGCAAAGTCAACGGGGAAGCCAGATTCGCTTAACAACCATGCTACTAATTTTATGACCGCAATGATTCACTTAACAACTGCGGCAAGAAAGGTTGCAAAATGGAGCGAAACACAACAACAACTATCTCACTTTGCGACAGAAATTTTGGGCTCAATTGTAGTCGTAAGTCGAGGACTTCCTGTACAAAAAAAATACCCCTTTATTAGATAGATAGATTAGAAGAGAGAGAATGGATGGATGGACGATAGATAGACAGACAGACAGACAGACAGATAGTGGATAGATGGAAGGATGGATGGATGAATGGATAGATGATAGATAGTGGATGGATAGATAGATGATACAGTAGATAGATAGATAGACAGACAGACAGACAGACAGTGGATGGATGGATGGGTAGATGATAGATGATAGATGATAGATAGACAGACAGATAGTGGATGGATAGATAGATAGATAGATAGATGATAGATAGACAGACAGTGGATGGAAGGATGGATGGATAGATGATAGTGGATGGATAGATAGATGATACAGTAGATAGATAGATAGATAGATAGATAGATAGATAGATAGATAGATAGATAGATAGATAGAGGATGGATAGATAGTGGATGAATAGTGGATGGATGGATAGAGAGAGAAAGATAGTGGATGGATGGATGGATGGATGGATGGATGGATGGATAGATGATAGATGGATAGATAGATAGATAGATAGATAGATAGATAGATAGATAGATAGATAGATAGATAGATCTATTATTAACCAGTGGAATGGTCAGTGTATGTACTTCATCACTGGAGGTTTTTAAGAAGAGATGGACAACCATTTGTCTGAAATAGGGTCTCCTGCCTGAGCAGAGGGTTGGACTAGAAGACCTCCAAGGTCCCTTCCAACTCTCATTCTGTTCTTATCAAGGAGGGAAGCAATCTAGAACTAAAGAGAAATTTGCTAACGGTGAGAACAATTAACCGGTGGAACTGCTTGCCTCCAGAAGTTGTGGGTGCCTCATCACTGGAGGTTTTTAAGAAGAGACTGGACAGACGCTTGTCTGAAATGGCATAGAGTTTCCTGCTTGACCAGAGGGTTGGACTAGAAGACCTCCAAGGTGCCTTCCAACTCTTGTTATTCGGATCTTTCCGTTCTGAGGCTCCTACTGCTAAAAAGAGACCAAGGGAAGAAAATCAATATTTAGTGGCGGACTGAACTGGCCACTGCATGTCAGCATTGCTCTAAATTTATACAAAGGAACAGGAGGAATGATTAAAAAAAGAAAATGACTTTGTAAAACAAATGTTGCAGAAAGCCTTAGAAAGTTCTTTAATTAGGATGCTGTTCCTTCAACTTACTTCCTCTTGTGAAGTAAACCGGTACCCATAACATTGGTGATTCTTTTTTTCTTTTTCTTTTTTTAAACCAAACTCATGGGTTTTGTTGTTTTTTTTCCTAATGAAATGCATCTTGCCAACCCAAACGTGGGATTTTTCCATGCCAAAACTTGAAAATCATTTCCTCAATAAATAAACAGTCTTTTCCACGCTGGATGGTGAAGAACCCAAATAAGGAAAGAAGAAATTCCAAGTTTTTCAGTGCATTTTTTTTAAAATTTGATTTATATGCCGCCCTTCTCCGGAGACTCAGGGCGGCTTACAATGCGTTAAGCAATAGCCTTCATCCTTTTGTATATTTATACAAAGTCAGCTTATTGCCCCCACAACTGGGTCCTCAATTTACCTACCTTAGAAAGGATGGAAGGCTGAGTCAACCTTGAGCCTTGGCGAGATTCGAACCTGCAGTAATTGCAGGCAGCTGGTCTTAATAACAGGGTGCTTTAGACCACTGTACTACCAAGGCTCTGATAGGGAGCAAGGCTTTTGCTCCCTATCACCTGATAGATGGGTCACGTTATACAGAAGGTGCATAGTTTACAATTGGCCCCTTCTCACAAAACACATCTAACCCACAAAGTTATTATTTTGCCTATGCTGGGAAAAAGTGAAAGTGAAAGTGGAGAAAGGATATTTTCTCTCCTTGGGGCTCCCTGAGCTTGGTGGCTTTCTTGCAGACGTTTCATTACCCAATTAGGTAACATCATCAGTGGTAGAAGGAAGGAGGGTGCACTCTTTATATTCTAGTTCATCTTATTTAAAAACAAAAAGAAGAGGTTCCCGGTGAAATGGGCGGCATATGAATTTAATAATCGATCAAACAATGAATAACTGTAACCTACCTACTTCATGTAATAGGCTCCAAAGAATACAGTGGCTGACCTGTCAGTTGGATTGAACCCATCTGATGGCCTCTGTACGGGACAGAAATAGGACTGGTATTTTAAGTTGCCAGTTTTGAATTAATGGGTGTACTGTTTCAACTCCTACCCTCAAAACGACACTATAGAGAACACGCACACCAGAACAACTAGACACAAGGACAGTTTTTTCCCGAACGCCATCACTCTGCTAAACAAATAATTCTCTCAACACTGTCAAACTATTTACCAAGCCTGCACTACTATTAATCTTCTCATCGTTCCTATCACCCATCTCCTCCCACCTACGACTGTATGACTGTAACCTTGTTGCTTGTATCCTTACTCACAGGAGGCAACTGGACTTTCTTGGTTTTTTTTTTCTTTTGAAAGACGTTTCATCCAAGAAGCTTCTTGGATGAAATGGGGAATGGAAGGATTTTTCTTCCTTGCAGGCAGCTGGTCATTTGCATCCTTTATGAGGGTCGTTGAAGCCCTTGGAGGTTTATCTGTGTCCTCAGGTCACCTGAGTAGGGCAAATGGTTCCTGTAGTCTGAATTTCTTTTCCTCTGGAAATCCATTCCTACTCCCACCCCTTTCCAATGGGGTTCATCCCAAATTCTATAGCCAGAAGTCTGTGTAGATTCTCATTCATCCAAAGGTGCTTTTTCATGAGGTAACTGGACTCTCTTGTTTTTTCTTGATAATGTTTTGCGTCTCGTCCAAGAAGCTTCTTCAGCTCTGACCAGATGGTAGAGAATGGAAGGATTTATATTTGCTGTGCACTGTGGGATGAACAAAGGTGCAGATGAACAAGTGGTGTGGGGATATGAACGGATTTCCAGATTTTCCACTTTTATATATATATAGATAAGAAATCTGGAGTTATTGCAGTGGTGGGCTGCTACTGGTTCATCCCAGTTCGGGCGAGCCAGTAGCGGAGATGGTGAGGTGAGAGCGAACCGGTTGGGCCCTCCCGCCCACCACTGCGCTATATCTACCTATATTCGTTCAATTTTAGTCCAGTTGACAGGCGTGGCAGAGCAGATTGCTGTGCCTCAGCTGTTCTGAAATTCAATGTGCGTGTGCGAAGCGCAAATTTGGCGTGAATGCGAGCAAATTACGCGCAAAGCACATGCACGAAGCGAACCGGTGATAACACTGGTTGAAACCCACCACTGAGTTATTGGTGATTTGGAATTCACTCTATCTGTAATCATTACAGACAGAGTTCTCCCACCTCTGAGGCAGAATATGAAGAGAGACTTCCAGCTTACCTAAGCAGAATTATGGCATTAAATAGAATTGACGTCAGCAATGTATGTCAGCATAAACTTTATGGATGGGGATAGGAACAGATAGGTAGGCATCTTTCTTATATAAAAAAAAATGATTTATAGCAGAAAGATTTCCAATTCAGAGGAGACCTTGAATGTCAGTTGCACAATAACTATGCTCCTTAACCGGTGAATGCAAAGGCAACGCAAACACAGCTTTTTGGCAATTGCTCTCTCTCCTTCCAGATCATTGGCAGGTATAACCGAAGGGCAACGCTCCACAAAGATTGTTGGTTCAGCGAAAGGATGATAAATTGCCAGGGACGTCAGCCAATTCTTTGCAAACAAGTGAAAAGTTCCCTTGGTGTAACCTTCTTCTTAGTAGGTGGGGTTTACTCATTAGCCCAATTTGGGTGGGTCTGGATAGCACATGGAAATCATAAACCATGACTAAAGTCAGACCTCATGCTAGGCTGCAATTTCAGTAATAGCAACAGTCCTTAGACTTATATACCACTTCATAGTGCTTTACAGCCCTCTCTAAGCAGTTTACAGAGTCAGCCTATGGCCCCCAACAATCTGGGTCCTCATTTTACCCACCTCAGAAGGATGGAAGGCTGAGTCAACCTTGAGCCGGTCAGGATCGAACTCCTGGCAGTGGGTAGAGTTAGTCTGAAATACTGCATTCTAACAGGGAGGGAGGGAGGGAGGGAGGGAGGGAGGGAGGAAGGAAGGAAGGAAGGAAGGAAGGAAGGAAGGAAGGAAGGAAGGAAGGAAGGAAGAAGGGCAATAGCAATAGCACTTAGACTTATATACTGCTTCACTGTGTTTTACAGCCCTCTCTAAGCGGTTTACACCGACCTCGGAAGGATGGAAGGCTTGAGCCGGTAAGGATCAAACCGCTGGCAGTCAACAGAATTAGCCTGCAATGCTGCATTCTAACTGCTGCGCCATCGTGGCTCCTAAAGAGAATATTTGTAGCTCAGTGTTGAAATGTGGAGTCCTTGGTGCTGTCTGAGCCTGGTTGTTTTCTTGCAAATGTTTCATTATCCAACTAGGTAACTGTCATCAGGGCTAGGACTAGAGAGCACCATCGATTCCTCATAGGCTGAAGTTTGTGGGCTATGAGAACAGAGAACAGAGCTAGTGTAGGATTCTAAACAGGTTTTGCGCTCATCTGAAATGAAACATTTTGGTGATCTCGTGTTCTTGGTCTCTCTTTCAAGGTGTGCGTGTTTGAATGACGATAAACATCTTAATAATAATAATAACAGAATAACAGACTTGGAAGGGACCTTGTACGTCATCTAGTCCAACCCCCACCCACCCACCCAAGCAGGAGACCCTACACCATTTCTGACAGAGGGCAGTCCAGTCTCTTCTTGAAAGCTTTTAGTGATGAAGTTCCCACAACTTCCGAAGGCAACTTCTGTTCCATGGGTTGATTGTTCTCACTGTCAGAAAATTTCTCCTTATTTCCAGGTTGAATCTCTCCTTGTTCAGGCTCCATCCTTACTCCTTGTCTGGCCTTTAAAGGTGCTTTGGAAAGTAGCTTGACTCCTTCCTCTCTGTGGCATCCCCTCAAATATTGGAAGGCTGCTATTCTTTCTCCCCTGGTCCTTCTCTTCACTAGACTAACCATGCCCAGTTCCTGCAACCATTCATCATATGTTTTAGTCTCTAGTCCTCTAATCATCTTGGTTGCTCTTACTCTGAATACTGATTACTACTGAAATCTAATGGCTCTATGCCAAAAAAGCTGTAGAATCCTACAGGGTCAGATTAGACCAGGGCCATCCAGTCTTGACAACTTTAAGACTTGTGGACTTCAACTCCCAGAATTCGTTGTGATGCCAGAGAATAAATTTGGTCTTCCTCTGTTTGATGCCCCTGTGTGATGATTTCTAAGGACAATTAGTCTGTATCTGAAAGATATTGGTTGTGTGTGAATGGGATCAATATGATATGTAAAGCAAAGCCAGCTGCGGTTATGGAACACCCTTAATCCATGAGTTAGGAGGCTTAACCTACAAATCAACCCACCAGGAATTTGTTGACAAACCACAATTCAAAAGAGAACTTCCTGCAACCAGCTCTTCTCGGACTGTTTACAGTGTTTGAAATGTATCTGGTATTGGACAACCTGAAGAAGTAACTCCCTACCTAATATGGAGACCACTTGAAACTCAACTGTTTTCCTTCTAAGAGTTGGCATTTTGGAATTTGGAAGGATTGATCTTCAGATAAAGCTCAGCGTGAATATTGATAGTATCAAGACACATCTCTTTTATTCATTAAACATGAAACTCTTTTTTATAATAATCACAGTAAACTGAACTTCTGGAAATGAACTCTTCAGAATAAGAGGAGTTTGTGAGAAACGTGTCTTGATACTAATTATTGTTGTTGTTGTTTTGAATACAATACATTGAATACAATGGAAAACTTCTCAACAAGAGCAAAGCAAATCCATTAAGACAGTCGCTTTCGCTTCTCAAAGGGGCATCTACAATTGTGATTACCATATTTTTCGGAGTATAAGACGCACCTTTTTCCCCCCTAAAAGGGGGTGAAAATTTAGGTGGGTCTTATACACCGAATGTAGCCCCGCCCACCTACTGGCCCCCACCCTTTGGCTTCTGCCTCCCAGCAGTTTACCTCCTTGCAGCAAGCAGCAAAAAGAAACAGCTCGTTTCAGCTTCAGCACAACCTAATTAGTGCAAGTTGATTGGATCAGCCTCCCGACTCTCAGCTGTTTTGCTCTCAGCTGTTTTGCGCAGGCCTCTGCTGCTTGCTGCAAGGAGGTAAATTGCTGAGAACATATTTTTTTCCCCTTGTGCTAATCAAGCTATGCTGAAAACGAAAATGAAAGTAAAGCAGGCTGTTTGCTGTTTGCTGCAATGAGGCAAAATTGCTGAGAGGCAGAGGCAGATTTCTTTTTCTTGTTTTCCTCACCAAAAAAGGTAGGTGCATCTTATAGTGCAGAGCATCTTATACTCCGAAAAATATGGTATTTCTAAAGACCTTTTTTAAAAAAAATAAAGGCCAGAAATGACTGGATTTTACTAAGGGAAACAGTAAAATGGGTCGAATTTTTCCAGAAATGGGGCACCTAGTAGTTACTGTTCTTTATTCGAAGCTTAGAAACTTCTCTTTTTGGGGAAACTTTGAGTCAGTCCCAAAAATGACTCTTTGTGGCCCTCTGAATTCTCTTTCAGCCTTTTTTTTTTTCTTTACTTTCTCACAGCAGCTGGGATCTCTCTGCCTTAAGAGATAATCTTGTGCAGCCAAAGGTTTACTTATTAGTCTATCCTCACAGTTCCTTTCACACAGCTATTGCTGCACAGTGTGAATCGTTCACAAATTAACAGTCTCCTTCTCAGTAGCATGCTGGAAATATTGACCTGTGGTTCAGGTGATTAGACTATATTGCACAAATTCCTACTCAGTTCTGCTCATCGGTTTTCTCACGTGTTTCTGCATTGGGTCTGGAGAATAGATAGATAGATAGATAGATAGATAGATAGATAGATAGATAGATAGATAGATAAAAAGGAAAATTCTGTAGCCAATCTGCCCACCTCAGCCCAACTTAATTTTAAGCCCAAAATGAAGTTGCTAACAAGGAACATCATTCTGTTCCCCCTAACAGGAATTACTGCATAACCATATATTTTCGTGTGGGAGAGTCAAGACGAAAATAGATTCGTCATGTTGTGCAGAGCTGACTGTAGCTAGCTGACAAATGTCAAAAATGCACATTACTCAGGTTTTTTTTTTATTATTGTTATTATCTTCGAGTAGGGTATTTGATTGTCTACCTTTGGAGAACTCTTCTCACTGCCTACCCACCTAGGAGCCTTATCGCATCTGTTGCAAAATTATTCTGCCAAATTTTATTTTATTTTTTCCATCAAAGCTCACGATTTTGTTTATAAACACCTGAAGAGTTATCTGTTGTGGCTCTGTTGCCTGAGTCTGGGCTATCGACAGATGCAGACTCTGAGAGTGAGGGAGAGGAGTTGGCAAGGCTCCCTCTCCAGGACCCTCCTCTCTGGCAATGCCTCCGGAAGACACTGAAGGCCAAACGATAGGCGAAGAGCTAAGCACGTCCCCGCAGCCACAGGTGGACAGCGACGAAGAAGATAAGTGCTGGCTGGACCCGCGACAGAGGCACAGAGAGAAGCATGCACAGCAGAGGGGAAGGCATGCCAGAGATTAGCTGAGTCACTGGACCACACCCCACAGGGTATAAATGTGGGTGTGGTGGCCGATTCAGTTTGTGATGAGCAAAAACTGGAAATAATCCATGATCTCTGTGTTACTGGACTTTGCCTGCTTTATCGGACTGCATTTGGATTAATCCTTGCATTGTTGAAACTCTGCCTGTTTTATCGGAATGCTTGCAGTCTAATCTTTGTTTTGTGCAAATAAAGTCTGAATTGGCAGCTAGCCACTGGGTTGCTGCCAGCTTTATCTTCAAAGAGTTTTGTCGTGTGGCTTATTAACTCCGGGCCGTCTGTGGGGGCGCGTGTGTGGGACGGGGACAGAACATTATCTAAAAGTTCATACTTCTAAAAAAAAAATTACGTAATCCGGTAGCCAGTCCAGAAGGCTGGGCCTTTCCCGATCTTCAGAGCAGAGCTTTTCCAACCCCACCTAGAAATCAATCCATCAGAACAGAGCTGGAAGGGCTCAAAGGTCTTCTAGTCCAACCCCCTGCTCAGGTAGGAGACCTATACCAGGGCTGTCAAACTCATGGCCTGTGGCCCGGATGCATCATGCGCTGGCCATGCCCATGCCCAGTTTAGCGAAGGGGGAAAAAGTTGTGATATATCTCATGATGCTGCTGTTATGACGCAGGTTTGACATCCTTGCCCAATACCCGTGATGGCAAACCTATGGCACGCGTGCCACAGGTGGCAAGAGGAGCCATGTCGCCTGGCATGCCATCTTAGCTCCGGGAGTCTCTGGATGGATGGAAACTGATCAAGGAGAGATCCAACCTAGAAATAAGGAGAAATTTTCTGACAGTGAGGACCATCAACCCAATGGAACAGAAGTTGCCTTTGGAAGTCGTGGTAGCTTCATCCCTGGAGGCTTTCAAGAAGAGACTGGACTGCCATTTGTCAGAAACGGTGTTGGATCTCCTGCTTGGGCAGGGAGGGTTAGGGTTAGTGGTCTGTTTTTGGTCTCCGGAGGGCCTCCGGGAGGTGGGGAAGGCCATTTTCGCCCTCCCTACTCTTAGAAAGGCTCTGGAGGTTGGGGAGAGCAAAAAATGGGCCTTCCGGTCCCACCGGAAGTTAGCCAATGGGCCATTTTTGGCCTCCAGAGGGCCTCCGGGGGAGTGGGAGTGGGGAAGGCAGTTTTTGCCCTCCCCAGACTCCTAGGAGGCTGGGAAGAGCAAAAAATGGGCCTACCATGCCATCACGTGCCAGGAGCGTGGGGAGCATTGGGGGGGGGTCATGCGCAAATGTGTGGGGGCAGGGCACATAGAATTATGGGTGCGCACATGCGCATACCACATTCCTGGCATGTAATGGCAAAAAGGTTAGCCATTACTGCCCTAACAGTTCAAAAGCAGATAAATAGATACCACTTAGGTAGGGAGACGAGCTGGTACTCAATGCAGCCAGTCAGATTGCCGAAGGCTCTGAACCAGGGGTGGGTTCTGCCTACCTTTACTACCAGTTCAAAATGGGGCCCCGCGCAGGCGCTCTTCTGCTCATGCGCAGAAGCATTTTGATGACATCGGGGTCGATGGGTGGAGCCTCCCCCTGGTTTTACTACCGGTTCTATAGAACCGGTGCAAACCGGGAGCAACCCACCACTGCTCTGAACCTTCCTGGTTGTGGCGCCCAGGAAGGGAGGTGGCTCCAGGAAGGGGCGGGGCCTTGGGTAACTCTGCAGGAAGAGCTGCTCATTTTTCTCTCATTGGTGCGAAGCCAGAACACCTTCCTGTGGTGCACCCACAACAGGGCTGGTACCAGTGGTGGGCTGCTGCTGGTTGTAACAACCGGTTCACCCAGCACCGAAAATGTGATGCCCTTCCATGCATGTGCGCAGCTTTCTGTACATGCGTGCAGCTTTCCGCGCATGCACACTGCTTCAAAAACACAGTGATATAGGACGGGATAGTGCTGGGGCTGGAGGGGGGCGGTTCGCCCAAACCGGTCTGAACCGACAGCAGCCCACTTCTGGCTGGTACCTTGGCAAGCAGAATTACTACTCTGCAATAGCATTGCAGCTACTGTAACACCACCATATACTAATCATAATAAATAATCCTGCTTGCTTTCTGCAACAGAATTCAGCTTCTGCCGATTCTACCGTTCGCTCAGGTAAATTCTCTTTGCAGAATGCAACGAATGACCAACCTGTCCTGTATCCGATGGAGATCCGATTCCATCGTCTTCTACGGTAGGCATGACTAATTTCGATTTTTTTTTTCATGCTCCACTATCCATAGCAACCCGCCCCCAAATCAAAACGATACTCGTTACTCTGCATTCCCACATACTCAACCTGATGCATTTTAGGGCTAGAAATTCTTTTAAAAAGCAGTTTCCTAAGGAACCACATTCTCGCACGGATAAAATTGGCGAACCATCTTCCCACACACAACCATTCAATCAAACATCTGCTTAATTTTTTTTTTTTTTTAAAGAATGCAAAAAGTGAGCTGCTTTTTTGTATTTGGGGAGGGTTGGGGGGTTTTTTTCCATTTTTTTTTTAAAGAAAAAATATCTTTCCTTTACAATTTTATTTACAAAATGTATTAAAACTCTTTGTACAATGCCCCATTAAAATGAGGCTCGGGAATTGATGCTCACACATGCAGTTAGCTGGAAGTTCATTTGGCAAGTTTTTTTTTTCTTCTGTTTTTTTTTTCTTCTGTTCATGAAGTGCAATTTTTAACAACCGATCAAAAAACAACCTAAAATTACTTTTCGAACCAAAAAAAAAAAAAGGCAAAGGAAAGGAAAGAGGAAACCAAAACAATTTTTTAAAAAAATGCCTCTGAAGGAGCTGATGTTTTATCGGCACAGCTTCAAATTAGTAGCAGATTTTTTTTTGAAGCAATTGATACTTTTCTCCCCTCATTTTTAAATTAACATGCACGTTTTTAAAAAAATTACAACCCATTGACCGAACGTATCCCTAGCATGAAGCCTTCACTCTGAAAAAGTTATTTTCGTTTGATAAACATACATTTCTTTTTATACAGCTTCTATGAAAATGTCTCCCCCCACCCAATATTTTTTTTGTTTTTGTTCTTTTTTGTTCTTTTTTTTACTTAAATACAACATGTTTTTGCACAGCATTTTGCATTTCCTTTTGCTGGAACATTATAGCATTCAGAAATTTAAAATCACAGTTTCAGGAAAAAGAGCAGTTTCTTTTTGCTTAACATCTCTGTAAAAAAAAAAAACAGACACGAGTGCCAGCTTTTTCTTCAGGTGAAATGTTTCTCACGCTAATTTTCTTCTTGTCGTTTTAATGTTCCATTTTTTTGTGACAATGAAATGAGCATTTCCCCCGTTTTATTTCTACAGGCTAACCCCTTTGTCTTATAACGAACTATCAAATATATCATGAAAGATCTTTTCTCTTCCTTTGAATAAGCTATCAAATATATTTCCAGCGACTTATTTCAAACATTGTCTTCTTTTTTTTAAATTATTATTATTATTATTTGAAAGAAAAAAATATATCTATCTATCTCTAAATGCCTTATCGACATTTTTTTAAAAATTGAATTGATATCCAGTATGTCCTTAATGGAATGAAATGTCGCAGAGCTGTCAAGCCGCAACTATTGTCGTTTCATATTAGAGGTAATTAGTAGGCAGAATTTTTTTTTTTGAAACTTATTTGTGGTTTATCTTTTCGTGGTGGACGGATGGCCAAATGGACGGAGGTTGGTTTCATTTTGCCATTCCAAACCGTCCTGATTCATTTCTCACAACTCTGCCTACGTTTCTTCCACCTCTCGTGATTCCAAGACCTTCGTCTCCCCCTACCTGCTAGCCTATTTAAATAGAATAATTGGTGATTAAACCTGAATTATTGTGTTTGTTTTTTTTTAATCCTCCAACCCATACCGTTGAGCCCTCCAACATAAGTGGACTTTGGACAGATTCACATCCCGAAAACACTTGTTTATGTCTGAAAAACTGTAAGGCAGTAACGCTTAATTCACCATCTTGAGTGTCGAATTCTGGAATGCATTATATTTCTTTATGAAACTCAAGATGACTTTTTTTATTATTATTATCTAAAGAAAAAGTAAATAGCCGTGGGAAACAGCTGAGGATAAACTACAGTAAGTAACAGAAACTGGTCCCCTTTAAAATACCATTCTGTCTTTCTTTTTTCCTCTCTCTCTCTCCCTCTTTTTGTGAAGCGAGGATGAAAACCACAACTGCTCAGGTGAAGAGCCCAGTGCTAAAGTTACCTGTTTAAATGACAACGCAAAGATGAAAAGAGACAGACGGGGCTTCTAAAACAGCACAAGGAGGGCCAAATTGTTCTCTCCCATCTGTCTTTTCAATATTCAGTGATAATCAGTTTTGTTCTGAAAAGATATAAGTAGGTTTCTAAGGGGACAGATCGCAGAGAACAACATTTGGGAGTCAGTTTACTTCTCAAAGCTCTACCAGATCGGTCTATTATTATTATTATTATTATTATTATTATTATTATTATTATTATTATTATTACTTAAGAAAGCACTTGGAGGTGATCACTAAAATGGCTGGAACACCTGCCAACCTGCCTGATTTCTCTCTCCAAAGTGATTTTTAATAGAACAGTTGAAATGAAATGCATATATATATATATATATATATATATATATATATATATATATGCATGCAGCGGCCTAAACGTGGAGCTCTCACCTCACAATCAGGAGGCTGTGTGAGTTCGATCTTAGGTAGAGGCAGATATTTCTCTCTCTGGGCACAAGGAGAATTTATCTGCTGAATATAACTCCGCATTGGTGACAGGAAGGAAGGGCATCCGGCCAGTAAAACACTCAGCTCCATTCAGTTGCCCCAACTCCACCCCACAAGGGATTACAGGGTCATTAAAAGACTATGGTGGTGACATATGTGCGTGAGTGTGTCTGTGTCTGTCTGTGTGTAAATGTGTTGTGTGTATGTGCATGTATGTGTATATGAGGTCTACAATAGTGATGGTAGACAGAGAATTCTGGAAAGAATACAATGGCAGAAAAAAATAGCATCACAATATCCCAAATTTCAATGAACAGACAGTTCCAGGAAGATAAGCAGCGGATTTCTGAGGTGTATTAGGAAAAGCTTAACATTTTAATAAGCAGAGAAAGAGGGGGCTTCCTTTCCCCCCCTAAAGATCATTCATGTTTTCTGTGCAGTGGTATCAAAGAATGGCTTCTGTTGAACATTTTGATTCTTTCTTTCCTTCTTTCTTTCTTTTTCTTTCTTTCTTTCTTTCTTTCTTTCTTTCTTTCTTTCTTTCTTTCTTTCTTCTTTTGTTTTCACAAGAATGCTTTCGGCATCTTTTATTTTTTTTCTCTCTCTCTCTCTGTCTCTGTCTTTATGAATATTGTCTGCCGAACGGACTAGTCTCTTGCCCCATTTTTTGTTCGTTTTTCAAGCAAAGCAAAAATATTATTTTATTTTATTTTTTTTTTCTGATGGTTTGCATTGTTTCTAAAGTCTTAAGAATCTCCTGTTAAGGCACTGAAGGAAAACAAAAACCAAAAAAACAAACGAACAAAAAAAATCAGAATCCTGTGAAAAGTTCTTGGCACCATCATCAGTATTGTGTCGAAATCGACACCCGGGAGAGAGAGTAAAATTGGCTCAGGTGACCAGGATCACTGAAGTAACTGGGAATCTCGGTTGTTCCTCCCTTTGCAAGCCATGATAAATGCAGGATCTGTAACGAGATGACAAAAAGCTGAGCTGTGTCCCATAGAAACAAAATCATGCGCAGGAACCAGGAAACAAACATCAGAGGAAGGAGTAGATCAGCCCACTAAATTTTCTTCTCCTCCCCCTACTTTTCTATGGTTCAGTGATATAACCCAAACAATCCACTCCTCTCATTTTGGGGGCCGCCCCCTTAAGATTTTGGGGTAAGCAATGGACCTGAGTCAGTGATGAAAAGTAAAATTTGTTACTATCGGTTCTGTGGCCGTGGCTTGGGGGGGGGGGGGTAATGTGACTGGGTAGGCGTGGCCGACTTTTTTTTTTACTTTTTTTACTTTTAAAAGCATTCTTTTCCTACAACCTCTTCAGCCGAAGAGATTGTTAAAAAAAAGCTTTTAAAAGGCTCTGACGATCCCAGATGAGTTGCCTGATCGTCAGAGGCTTTTGTTTTCTTTTTTCTTTTTGCTTTTAAAAGGAAAAAAAAAGCCTCTGATGATCGGGCGGCTCAGCTGGGATTGTCAGAGCCTTTTAAAGGCATTTTTTTTCCTACAACCTCTTCAGCCGAAAAGAGATTGTAAAAAAATGCTTTTAAAAGGCTCTGACGATCCCAGATGAGTTGCCTGATCGTCAGAGGCTTTTGTTTTCTTTTAAAAGCATTTTTTTTTTGCTTTTAAAAGAAAAAAAAGGCTCTGACGATCCCAGCTGAGTTGCCTGATCGTCAGAGCCTTTTTTTTCTTTTAAAAGCAAAAAAAAAAAAAATGCTTTTAAAAGAAAACAAAAGCCTCTGACGATCAGGCAACTCATCTGGGATCGTCAGAGCCTTTTAAAAGCATTTTTTTTTACAAGCTTTGGTTGTAGAAAAAAATGCTTTTAAAAGGCTCTGACGATCCCAGCTGAGCCGCGCGATCATCAGAGGCTTTTTTTTTTAACTTTTAAAAAATGCTTTTAAAAGTTTTTTTAAAAAGCCTCTGATTATCATGCAGCTCAGCTGGGCTTGCGGGGGTGGGGGTGGGGCAGGGATTTTTGCTACCGGTTCTCCGAGCCACCCGCCGCTATCACTACCGAATCGGGCGATCCAGTCCGAACCGGGAGCATTTCATCCCTGACCTGAGTAGAACCAAATCGTTGGCCTGAGAAAACTGTTCGAGATATTCATTTCCTGTCCCAAAGGTGCTTTCTCCAAAAGGCAAATGGATTTTCTTTGTTTTTTCCCCCCGTGAAAACGTTTCACTACTCATCCAAGAAGCTTCTTCAGTTCTTCTTCAGGAAAAAAACAAAGAAAGAAAGAAAGTCCAGTTGCTTTCATAAACGCACCTTTGGGACAATCATGACTTGGATGGCTGAGAATCTCCATATATGTATTAGAGGTAGTAGCAATGACTATAGAGGAGACAACACCATAAATTGGACTTGGTTGATAGAAAACAAGATTCAAGGTTGCTTTTTTGGAATTCATGCCCTCCACTTTATGGAAAGGAGAGATATGACTACAGTAGTGGCCAAAATTGTGGAACCTTTTAGGGAAAGTTGTATTTTCTAAAACTAGCTAATAACCCCACTTTTTTGGGGAGTAGTACCATAAAATTATATATCAATGAAAGGATAATTTAATCAAGAATGTAATGCAATAACTTTTATGAAGGATTTGCTATTGGAATAGCAATTACAGTATAAAGAAGAAAAATGAAACACTTAGAAAAAACGAGATATACAAAAATGATCACCATGTCAGTTAATACTTAGTTGGGTAACCTTTAGTATGAATTACCGCCTTACAACATCTTCCCATGGAGTGAACCAAGTCTTTTAGTTCTGAAGCTGCTACCATGTGAAACCAAGATGGAAGGATTGCTTCTATTAACTGGGTTTTATTGCTGGGTCACTTCTGATTAACAAGTATCTTTAGTCAGCTCCCAGATTTTTCTGGGCTATTCCCAGGCCATTCCAACATTGGAATAGGATTATCTTGAAACTCCTCCCCCAAAAGTGGCGTTATTAGCCATCAAACCTCAAAAAGACACTTTCCCCAAAAGGTTTCCACAATTTTGGCCACTACTGTATTTATTTTGTTTTTATGAGTTCCGTCACAATAACAAAGCGACTCAGAATTTTGCCCGGTTCTCTTCAGGACCTCAAAATTTCTCTTCCATTGGACAACAGGAGAAAAGATCTCAGAAAAAATACTTACCGTTGCTCCACAGTTCCCTTTAATATATACAAGTGAATATCATACATAGAAGGTTTTTTTAAAAAAACGGGGAAAATATCAACAGCATTATTTTATATTTGTGTTCCTGGATGGGTCAATATTTTCAACAAGATTGAATGTATGGCTGTAGAACTAATGAGAAAAAAAAATAGATGCTGACTTAAAATCCAGATTTGAAGACTCCGTGAAGCGCAACGGATTCATGTTATTTAAGAAGGAACTGTAATTTTGGATTTAAATTGCTAGCTTCAGAATCTTTTTTTGGGGGGGAAGGGTGTGACACACTTCCTGGAGCTCTTGCCTCAGAATCAGGTGGTTGTGAGTTCGATCCAGGGATGAAATACTACCGGTTCGGACCGGTTTGGTCGAATCTGTAGCGGGTGGCAGCGTGTGGTTCAGAGAACCAGTAGCGGCGGCAGCACGAAGCTCCGCCCACTCACCCAGACGTCGTTACTTCCTGGTTTTAACCAAGAAGTAACCTGTTTTTGACCCTCTACGCATGTGTAGAAGGCTTTGCACATGCACAGAGGGTCCAAGTGTGCCCGTTATGTGCGCGCACACACTTCTGAGCCAGTAGGGAAGGTAAGTAGATTTCACCCCTGGTTGGATCCTAGCTAGAGGCAGATGTAGGGTCTCCTGCTTGGGCAGGGGGTTGGACTAGATGACTTGCAAGGTCCCTTCCAACTCTGTTAATCTGAATCTCAATGCAACAAATGAATTAAGGAGTGTATACAGCTCAATGTAAGGGTATCGTGTTATTGGGTGGACAATCGCAATTTGAGCGAAATAGACGTTACACTTGCTCATTTGACAATGCTACTCTAGGTAACTGCTTTTCTGTAGAAATAATTGGATGGAATTTCAGGCTTTATCATAATTCTCTCTTTAATGCATGGCTCTCCAAAGCTGAATCAAGTAGTCAGACTTTCCTGCTCATTACTGCAATTTATTGGAATTCTAAACCGAGAGGGGGGAAATGATTTATCCTGTTCGAGAAATAAATAATCGCCAATGTCCATTTCCTGAGGAAAAGACGTCATGCCATGAAAAGGATGGATATCATCCCATCTCCAAATAATACTTAATTTATGTAAAAAAAATATGGCTTTAATATTAAATACTGTGCTTTATCACAGCAAGTCCTTCTACCAGAAACAAAGATGTATTGATAGAAGAAAATATTTGTAGCTCAGGATTGATGCTCTCTTGAGCTTGGTGTTGTGGCCCATCAGCGGCCTGTGCAGCTAGTAGCTGATTCCGACAGCGAGGAGGCTGGTGTGGTGCTGCGCCAGCAGCCTGTGCAGCTGGTACTCGAGTCAGACAATGAAGAGGCTGGAGAAGATGTGGTGCCAGAGGTGGGGTCTCAGCCAGGGCCTTCAGAACCTCCAGAAGCTCCCATAAGTGAAGAGGAAGAGGAGGAGGAGCCTCTTTTCGATGCACGGGCGTGCAGAGCTGCCAAAAGGCAGGAGTGGTTCCTCAGGAGGAGGTCTCCTCGAGAGTAAGGCTTGGGGCTAATTGGCCACTCCTTTAGCCTATTTAAGGAAGGACGACAACTGAGGCAATTTGCAGGGAACAACTTCATTCACTCTCCTTTGTGTCCTGATCTTAGTTCTCTTATCAGTTTCCTGCAAATTGCTTCTGGGCTTTCTGCCAACCATAGTAAGATTACGATTATTTATTCTTTGGATTCTTGTAGGCTGGTAAGAAAGTTAATTAACAGCCTTTGTTTGAAAAAGACTGATTTAATTTAGTAAACTAAGGTTTGTACAGACTTTGTGTGTGCTGCATTCTTTGGGGTCCGTAGCTGGGGCAGAACATTTGGTAACCAAACCAAACCTCTTCCAGATGTTTCATTACCAAACTAGGTAACATACCATCAATACATTAATATTGTTATCCAGTTTGGTAATGAAACAACCAAGCTCAAAAGACCACCAAGGACTCCCCAAAGATGTATGAATGGTTTGATGGAGCCCCTCCCATTGATAGAATCGAACAATCGTTGATTGACCAACGATTTAAGAGTCAACCCAATCCACGTTTGTGGGGTTCTAGCTGCCTTGTATCCAACGTCCGAGATGTTCCATCCTAAAGCGTTACTCCAGATGCAGAGGGAGAAGACAAAACACCAAAACACGTCAACATCAAGAACACCAAACACGTAAAAAACAACAACAACAAACCAGTGGATTTGCTTACTCAACCTTTAGCCATACCACTAGATCTTTACACTTTCTGTTCCATACACGTTGTATCCTTCTCTGTACGTAGCATAATTCTGGGTATTGGGTGCAGGAGCTGGCTTAAAGTTTTGTGTGTTCTTTGTCAGTTTCATTCGTTTGGACTCTGCTCGAGACTTGTAACAGAATTCTATCAAGGCCACAGTCATGGCAAGGCCGAGGCCTCCAACCAGGATATAAAACACCCCTGCCACATTGCTCAAGCTGAGTGCGCTTGTCTTGTCCTAAGAAAAACGAACCAGTCGGTTAGGTTCAGAGTAGGAAAAAAAAAATCAGCAGACAAGGTGGACATTGTGTTACTTAGGCAAAAGAACGAGAGGGATTTGCTACGAGAACCTAAGGCCTTTCCTGCCTTTGAGCGTAAAGCTCTTCTCACCCAAATCTTTCAAAATACAATCGTCAACACTTAAAGTTTAAAGCTTAAAGTTACAAATCATGCCCCAGAAAATGAAAAAAAAAAAAAATAACAAAAAAAGGTTTTACAAAAGGAACACACCCAGAAAAGAAAGTTTCATCCCACCCACCCCCATCCATTTCTCCAGTGCTAATTAACGCACAAGGACACAACGTCAGCTTTTAAACCACGTTTCACAGTTGTTCTGGTGAATATGACTGTATCATCTAATCATCCCTTGGAATGTGTCAGATATTCCCACTGGAGTGGGGCTGAAGAAAGCAGGGTGAATTTAAAGAATTTCCAAAAAAAAAAAAAAGAAGAAGAAGAAGACGAAGAAAAAGAAGAAGAAGAAGAAAAAGGAAAAAAAAAAGGAAAAAAAAGAGGAGAAAAAGGCCTTTGAAAATGATTTTCAACTGAAGAATATAGATCGATCATCCAAATTTGACTAATATTTTCCCTGGCATCCTAAATAGCCAAGCTGTAAGACGTTGATCAGTTATTTTTCAGGCTGAGTTCGCTAACACTAATTTCGGGCTGAATATCAGAGCTGAACCAAGAAACGAAACAATAACCCAGACAAAAATAAGATGGATTTCTGTAACTTTCTGAGCTGCAAATCCTTAAGGCAGAAAGGAAAATAAATAAATAACTGTCTGGGATTGGTTTCTTTGTCTGAAACGTCATTGTAACCATTTTGCTGCTGGATTGGTTTACCAAATCTCTTGGTTCTCGGTGATGGTGACTCCTTCTACTTTGAGCTGTGACACAAAGAAAATCAGAAGGCTTGACAACATGAGAAAGTTGTGCTGGTACCACTGAGTGTGAATCGGAAACGCAGTCAAACT